>JASDQU011029753.1:0-31140 GCA_032191745.1 Picea mariana | reverse complement strand
AAAGAATTGCTCCATCTGAAGTATCCATGTGATTGGGTCCTTGCCATCAAACTTCCTCATATCAATCTTAGGAACGTGGTTGGTCTTCAAACCAAAGTTGGAGTTTCTCCATTCTTGATTCACCTTCCTTGTGTCCTCATCATGAATTTCATGGGATGCATTTTCACTTTCGGGTTTCTTCTTTGTTACGAAATTTTTCAATACTTCCATGATCTCCCCTTTTAAACCATCCAACTTAGTATCCAACTTATCTTCCATTGAATCCATCTTAGTATCCAACTTAGCTTCCATTGAATCCATCTTATTTTGTATTTCATTTATGCCCCTACACATTTCTTCACCTTCATCAAGAGTCCAAGTAGGATTTTCTGGAGGTTTATTTGATGTAGAAGTTCCCTTTTTTGGTGGCATGTTGGCCAAGTATCACTTTTGAACCTTGATTTTGAGGTGGTTCTACTAGACATTATTTCTTCTATTGTATCTCCCAAGTTTCGGCCCTTCTAGGTATAAAAATTTCTTTTATGTAGTTCTCTAATATTTCTTCTCTACAATGCCATAGGTCTGATCAAAATTGGATGTGCCAAGTGGAATTTAAGGTAACTTCCCCACAACTTGCCGATTTTTGGCCTTTCCAGGCGATCTCACTTGTATAGTGTACCCCAAAAAAAATGGTTGATATAAAATTTTGAAACTCAGACCAGAAATACTACAGACTGTCCACAATCCAATGAAACCAGTCCCATGCAATTTGGATACTCTAGGAAGAAGTTATGATTTTTTTACCTGGAACACCTTCTTGAGACTAGTCAATAGGACTAGTCAGATACCCTATCTTACATAGGGTGTATCTAAAAATTTAAGATGGCCCAGAAGCTGAAATTTTTACCAAAGATACCTTACTAATTTCTATAAATAGCCTTTAGAGTTCAGGGTCTGAAACATTACATAAAAAAATTTATAGCAAAAATTCCGCAATGACTCAGTTCAAGATGATTCCAGAACCCTATCTTGTACAGGCTGTATCTCCAAAGTATAAGGCCTCAAGAGATGAATTTTTAACCAACGTACCTTGATCCATCTACTAAATATCCTCCAAGATGTTCCCTCTAAAACATTGAAGAAAAGAAGTTATAGCTAAAATTCCAAGGTGTCTCAGATGTAGCATCGAAACCCCAAGACCTTGAGCTCTGAAACCATATGTTAAGAACCAAATATCAATATAGCATAGAAAATCCTCAAAAAAAGTAGTCAATGCCTTGAAAGAGAGATAATTTCAGATAATAAGCCTCTTCGAGGGGGAAACCTCCTTTTACCCCACTTAAATTTTCAAGTACAAGATGATTCAAAATGAAAATGTCTCGTAGGTATATATAGGAGACTAGGAGGTATAATTACAACTAATGGCCTAAAGATGACATAAATAAAATAACATTACTAATATAATATGCCCCAATTAAGGGGTAATGAGCCAATATTAGGGCTTAACAATTCTCCTTCTATTTGACCTCATACCCCTATGGCTGCTGCATATAAATCTCTTCCTCCAAATCCCCATGGAAAAAAGATGTTTTAACATCTAATTGTTCAATATGAAAATCTTATATTGCCACAAGACTTACAATAGTCCTTACTGAAGTCATTTTAACAACAAGAGAAAATATTTCATCAAAATATATATCTTTCTTTTGTGCAAACCCCTTTACAATAAGTCTAGCCATGTACCGCTTTATTCCTCCATCTTCTTCCTTCAACTTGTAAACCCATTTATTCTGCAATTCTCTTTTTCCTACAGGCAATTGAGCCAAGTCCCAAGTATGGTTATTTACCAAGGAATCCATTTCCTCTTTCATGCCTTGCTCCCACTTGTTTTTGGTGTCTACCTGCATTGCCTCTTCATAACATTCTAGTTCACCATAATCAGTCAACAATAAATAACACAATGAAGGAGAGTATCGTTTAGTGGGTATACTTAACCTAGTAGATTTTTTAACAACACTTGTAGGTGTTTGAGGTACGTGTTGCTCCTATTGTTGTACATTTTGATTTTCTAGTTCCTTTGGAAAAAAAAAATCAGTGATCTCTTCAAGCATTGTGTATTCTTGTTTTTCTTTTTCCTTTTTCTTTCCCTGGAATTGATCCTTGTACATGAACTTCTCATTGAATATGACATATCTACTCATAATGATTTTTTTATTTTCGTAATCCCATAAGCAATAACCAAAATCATTAACACAGTATCTAATAAAGGTACACTTCTTGGATTTTGCCTCAATCTTTGTTCTATTTTCTTTATCAATATGGACAAATGTTTCACAACCGAAAGTTTTTAAAAAATAATAGTTTACCTTTTTTCCTGTCCATTCCTCCTCTGTAATTATACCATCCAAAGAGCTTGAAGGTCCTTTTTTTATTAAGTAAACAGTAGTATCTACAACATCTTCCCAGAACTATAAGGGAAAACCAACATACAATCTCATACTCCTTGAATGCTCCATGATCGTCCTATTCATCCTTTTTGACACACCATTTTCTTGTGGTGTTCTTGGAACTGTCTTCTCTCTACAAATCCCATGGTATGAACAGTAATCATCAAACTCCTTGTTGCAGTATTCACCTCCATTATATGATCTGAGACACTTCAAAATTTTTCATTTCTCATTCCCAACCAAATACTTCCATTTCTTAAAAGTATCAAAAACATCATATTTTTGTCGAATGCAATAAACCCAAGTTTTTCTAGTTGCATCATCAATAAAAGTTAAATAATAAAGAGATACACCAAGAGATGATACATGAGATGGTCACCATACATATGTATGAAAAATATATAACCTTTAATTCTTGTTTTCTTTTCCGACTCTAAGAAATCTGGCTCTCTTATGTTTTCCATAAACACAATGCTCAGATAAGTCCAAATCAATTTGTTTAATATCTGGCAACAAATTTATTTTTTGAAGTATCTGCATTCCCTTCTCACTCATTTGTCCCAGCCTATGATGCCACAGTGTTGTATCCACTCCTGTAGAAGCTAAAGAGATAGAAGAGTCAATATTCCAAGTACATAAATACAATGTATCTACCTTCTCTCCTTTTTCTATCACCAATGATCCTTTGATGGCCTTCAAAGTCTTATCTATAAATATGGATATACAACTTTCACTTGCCAACTGCCCTGTTGAAATTAGATTTTTCCTTAAATATGGAACATGTCTTGCCTCTTTCAACAACCACTGGTTTCCATTGCATTGTTTTATTTTTACCTTTCCCATTCCAACAATTTTTCATTGTGCATCATCACCCAAATGAACCTATCCAAAATCACCTTGAACATAATCTAGAAAATGTTTCCTATGGGGAGTGGCATGAAATGAAGCTCCTGAATATACTACCCAATACTTAGAAATATTATCTACAGAAAGAATCAAAGCATCTTGTAACACATCACTTGTTACATTTGCTTCCTGATTTCTCTCATGTTGTCCATCTCTTTGTTTCTTTGGAGCATTGCAGTCTTTCTTCAGATGTCATTTCTTCCCACAATTCCAACACTCTATCTTTCCAAGTTTGGATTTGGATATGCCCTTCATAGAATTCCTGCGGTTCCCTGGGCCCTATCCTCTATCCTTTTGTCTTCCCTTGTGCTCCATGTTCAACACATTACCTTATGTCTCACCTGTGATTTTCCATCGCATTTCCTCACTAAGGATAACACCAACAACATCATCAAATTTTAAAGTATTTGAACCAGAGACAAAGTTACTTACAACCATGACCAAGTTGTTCCAGCTTTCTGGCAATGAGCACAAGATTAGAAGAGCCCTGACCTCATCATCAAATTCCACTTTTATAGAACTTAGTTGATTAGTAACCATATTAAATTCATTTAAATGATCTGCAATAGACCCAACCTATGACATCTTCATATTAAATAATATTTTCATTAGAAATACCTTATTGGACACTGAGGGTTTTTCATACAATTTATCCAATGCATCCATCAAACCTTTGTTGTCTTTTCTTTCGAAATATTGAAGTCACTAACACTACTAGGCTAAGCCGTATCGTTCCTAGATCCTTTCTGTCAAGAATCTCCCATTCTTCATCCTTCATGGCCATTGGCTTCTTTGTTATTCCGCCCAATGGTAGGAATAGATCCTTCTAATATAAATAATCTGCCATCTGCATCTTCCATAAATGGTAGTTTTGGTCGTTAAATTTCTCGACCCTAAACTTTCATCTTCCGACATTGCTCCTACTTGAACCAAGAACCCTCTTTTCCTATGAGTTACCCTTCCCTCTAATACCGATTTTTAGAAAAACAGGATCGTGGAGCAATAAAATAAAACAAATTCAGAAATAAAATATAGAAGATACACAATACAATAGAGACACAGATATACATGGTTCAACCAGTGTGGGCTACGTCCACTAGAGAAATTGCCAGGTCCTTCCTTTATTATTATCCAACAAATGAAGGGATAAAAACTACAACAAACTCATTGTAACTTCCTCTTATTTCTCTCACATTCTCCTATATCAGAATAAAATATTCTCCCTCATGCATAACCGCAATACATTTCCCTCATGACAGAGGGTTGCCTTCTAGGGAAAAAACCCTAACATGATTTCTACCGTTAGATCTTCTACCTTATAATGAATGGTCCAAATTTACAATGAAATTACAATATACATTTACAAGGCAATTTTTCCTTCGAGGGCTTCACCCCCAAACCCCTGCTTGCCCCCAGACCCCGCAAAGGGGTTAAGACCCCTCTACACTCCCCCGTGTGGAAGAGTGTACATACTTATGGGGTGTAAATACTTCATGGGGTATAAACACGGCTAAAAATAGAAGACCTCTCAATCAGAAAGATAATTAGGCTCCACAACCAACAAATGACCCTAGAGAGGTAAACATTGCAAAAACTAAAGGGAACAAAGACATAGAAGGGCCTGAGATTGAATTAACCTTTGTTGGACAATCTATCAAAATCAAGAAAGTTAATATTGGAACAGAGTGATCACCTAAGATAGAAAAGTTTTGAGATTATTGGGATGATTACACTATTAGCAAGATCAAAAAGCTACTACATGAATATCAGGACTTGTTTCCAACCAAGTTCACACAGATGAATGGAATTAAAGGGCCCCTGGGAGAAATGAAGATCCTATTGAGAGTAGATACAAGACCTATCAAGAAGAGACCATACAGTCTGAATCCCAAATATAAGAAAAAAGTTAGGATTGAATTGGATAGAATGATGGAAGAAGGAATCATAGAACCTGTTGAAGAATCTGAATGGATTAGCCCTATGGTGGTCCAAGATAAGAAGACAGAAGAAATCATAATTTGTGGATACC
This sequence comes from Picea mariana, assembly GCA_032191745.1. Lineage (NCBI taxonomy): Eukaryota > Viridiplantae > Streptophyta > Pinopsida > Pinales > Pinaceae > Picea > Picea mariana. The sequence continues at coordinate 25,779 of JASDQU011029753.1, read as the reverse complement.
TAAGGAAGTTGAACGATGCATGTGTAAATGACCCATTCCCTACACCATTTATCGACAAAGTCCTAGATAATGTAGGAGGACAGGAGGTTTACTCATTTACAGATGGATTTTCAAGCTATCACCAGATCAAAATTTCTAAGGAAGATCGACAAAATACCACATCTGCAACAGAATGGGGGTCATTACAGTATATTGTAATGCCTTTTGGATTGAATAATGCACCAACCATCTTTTCCAGAGTGGTGGTTGAAGCATTTAAGGACTTTCTACATAAGTTTCTTGAAGCTTATTTTGATAATTGGACTATCTTTAGAATACTGAAAAACCACATTGAATGTTTAATATTGATGTTAGATAAGTGCAGGCAATGTCAAATTGCCCTGAATTTGAAAAAAAATATTTTCTTTTCACCCTTTGGAGTGCTGCTAGGGCATATCGAGTGTAAGCAGGGATTGTTGGTAGATCCTTCCAAGATTTCCATCATTGTTGATCTACCTCTCCCTACTTCAGACAGACAGTTGCACACTGCATTGGGGCACATTGTATACTACAAAAAGTTCAATAAGGTTATGCACAGATAACAACACCTATGGAGAATCTATTAAATAAAGACAATAAGTTTCAATGGACAAAAGAATGCCAATAGAGCTTCAACACACTAAAGTAGAATATGTTCACTGCGCCAATCTTGGTTTTACTAGATTGGAGTAAGAAGTTCAATGTTCATGTCAATGCTTCATCCATTACATTGGGAGTAGTTTTAGCATAGCCGGGTGTAGGAGACATTAACCACCCTATAGCCTTTGCAAGAAAGAAGCTTTCTACAGCTGAGAGGAACTATACTACGACTGAAAGAAAAGGCTTGGCTATGGTATATGCGTTGCATAAATTTAGACACTACTTGCTGGGAGGACATTTTAAGATGTTCACTGACCAATCTCCATTGAAATAATTAGTCAAAAATCCAGTGTTGGGGGGAAGAATATGCAAAAGGCTACTTCTCTTCCAGGAATATGACTTTGATATTGTGGTTAAGGCAGGAAGAATGAATAAAGGACCTGATCACTTATCTAGGTTGGAACATGGAGAGGAACCTATCATTCTGGAGGATACACTACCAGATGCATAGTTGTTGTCCATCATGAAATTCAATGATCAATTCATTGAGATAGTTCAGTTCCTCTCCATAGGAATGGCACCTAGCGAGTACACAGTTATTCAAAAGAAACAGTTGGTAATCTACACATCATATTTTCAAATCATAGCTAGACAATTGTATAAGATGAGACCATATGAGATCTTGAGGAGATGTGTTATGGAGGCACAAATACCATTGATTCTTGTAGAAGCGCACGAAGGCATCGCAGGAGGACATTACACAGAAAAATCAACAACACAGAAAGTTCTCAGAGTCGACCTCTGGTGGAATACTTTACAAAAGGATGCTAAGAAATACTACAGATCCTATGATGTATGTCAAAGGTTAGTAAATCATTCTAGAAGGGACAAGATGCCTTTGGCACCACAATTAACACTACAAGTATTCGAGAAATGGGGCATTGATTTTGTGGAACCTATTAACCCACTAGGAAGGTGCATGGGAGCGAGATACATTATCATTGTGACATAGTATTTGACTAGATGGGCATAATCAAGAGAAATCAAGGATTGTAGTGCAGCTACAGTGCACAATTCATTTTTGAGGATATCATAACAAGGTTTGGATGCTTGAAGATCGTCATGAGTGATCAAGGCACACACTTCATCAACAAAACTATTGAAGCCTTGACTCAGGAATTCAAAGTTCACCATCAGAAGAGCACTCCATACCATGCACAGGAGAATGGTATACTCGAATCTTTCAATAAGATCTTGGAGAAATCACTGATTAAGATTTGTAGTGTTAACATAGATGATTGGGATTTAATAATTCCAGTAGTATTATGGGCCTATAGAACTACCCGCATGAAGTTAACAATGCAAACCCCATTTAAGTTAGTCTATGGCTTAGAAGCAGTGGTACCTATGGAATACTTGGTTCCTAGTTTAATAATTGCAGCATTTATAGGTATGAACGACACAGGCACTGTTCGAGATAGGCTTGCACAGTTACTGGAACTAGAGGAAGATAGGTTGATCGTAGGATTTCATCAGGAGGTACAAAAAGAAAGAGAAAAGGCTTATCATGACAAACACATCAGGAGAAAATCATTTAAGTAGGGAGATTTGGCATTTTTATATGACAACAAGATCATGAAGCATTCAGGGAAGTTCATGACACATTGGCTAGGACCATTTTAGGTTTCCTATGTTACAAAAGTAGGAGCTGCACAATTGAATATCCTTAATGGAGAATGGAAAGAAGGTTTGGTAAATGGGAGCTGGTTGAAATTGTATTATGAAAACCAACTGCCTCACAACTCTTAGTAAAAGCACAAGGAAGAAGTGTCCAGGTACTAGGTGCAGTTGAAACTAGGTACCAGACACAGAAAAGATAGTCTGCACAAGACAGGGAGGGACATAGCAAAAAGCACAGGCTGCTCTACGTAGTTTGCAGTCGAAGTAAAAAAAAAGGTTCAGTCTTGCAGTGACTTGGGACGAGTCACATGTGAGTGTTGGGGGCCTGTTGGCCCTTGGATATGTAAGGAAGAAAAGATTAAGGAATAAAGGAAAGGTACAAACTATGTGGAATATACATAAACTGAGGAAGGGATGAAGTGGGAAAAGAAAAAAAAAAGAAGAAGAAAAGGAAGGAAAAGCTAATCGTTGGAAGAGAAGATCGAGGAAGACAAAGAAACAAAGAAAATGGATCATGGACAACTCAAAAAGAGAAATAAGACATAATCGAGTGCTTTGGAGCACCTCATGGAAAAGGAGGAAGGGAAGGCTTGTGAAGCCCTAAAAACGCAGGTCAAGTTGACCTAGGGTTTTTTACCTAGGGTTTTGGATCTAGAGTTTTGACACCTAGAATGTTGCCATGTAATGTATAAATAAAGGTCTAGAATACCTGGGAGGGTTCATTCTAGGTTGGTTCGTTGATACTATGGTTGTTATTGTTGTTGAGTATCGTTGTAGAGAACAGTGTTGAGACTATATTGTAAGATCTTCAGCTGGCTACAAAGATCGACCCTACAGTTGGGTGTGCAGTGAGGGAAGGGAGAAAGAGAGAAAGAGAGGGAGAGATCTACAAGCTAAGTACGCAGATAGAACTATATGTTTTCACACAATATATCAAGAAACATAGTTTTGTGGATGTAGCCCTAAGGAGAGGGTGAACCACGTATATCTTGTTGTTCTTTGTGATTGATGCTATGATATTTACCATCTGTTAGACTGCTACTGGATTGTTGTGTTAGATCTGAGATATAACTTGCGAAGTAGGCTTAATTGAGATAAATAATAACCATATTGTTGTGTGTTGTTGTCCTGGATCCACTTTGCATTTCCTCTGGTTGTAGACACATGTGTCCTGCAACCCCCTATTTCTACTTCGGGTGAGATTTCATCTGCTTCGCAGGTGTTGGCTAAAGGGTCGGTAGTTAGGGTTTTGTTGGTGCATTTTTGAAGCGTTGAACCCTGGGTCTACCCCTGTGCCAACAACCATCCATTCCAAAAGTCCCTCCTTGTCTTTGAAGGCAGTCTTCCACATATCGGATGGCTTGATTGGTACATGGTGATACCTAGACTTCAAGTTGATCTTGCTGAAATATTTTTCCCCTTTGAGTTGGTCCATAAGATAATCAATATGTGGGATCAGGTACCTATTTCAGACGGTGATCTTGTTTAGTTCCTGATAGTCAATAGAGAGTCTCCAAGTCCCATCCTTCTTCTGCACCAACACAATCAAGCTCCCACAGAGTGATGAACTTGGCTGGATGTGACCTTTCTGCAGCAACTCCTAAATTTGTCGCTTGATTTCATCATTCTCTATAACAGAGCATTGATAGATCAGTCCATTGGGAAGTGGCTCACCTGGGGTCATATTGATGGGGTGCTTGACCTGACAGTGCAGAGGCACCCCTGGGGGTGATTTGAATATGTCTCAGTACTCCTCCATGACCTTTTCTATTCTTCATTGTCTTGCAGAGGAGCCATGTCTAGAGGTCTTGGCCACAGGCTTCTTCTTTCCCTGGGGGAAGATGATCGAGAATTTTTTTTTCCTAATTTTGGAAATGATCTTATTGCATTGTTTTGTAGTAACCAAAGAGATAGAGAGAGGCAGTGGTACCTTTGGTATCCTGTACAACTTATTTCCCAAGGTAACAATAGCAGTGCGAGGTCGAGACTCATACACAACATGTCGCTTCCACAAGTATGGTTGGCCTAACAATACATCACAAATATCAAGAGGAGCAATGTCACATAATACCTCATCGGTGAAGGGATTGATGTTGTAGGGAAGGTGACATTGTTGGCTGACATGGAGATCCTGTCCTTGGTGAAGCCACTTAATGGTGTATGGTTGTGGGTGTGTTGTGGTCAGCAAGCCCAACCGCTTCACGACCTTTGCTGCAATGGGGTTCTTTTGTCTCCCTTTGTCGATGATGAAATATAGTGGGGAACCCTTTATCCACATCTAGGAGTGGAAGAGACACTCCTTCTCTGGATCTTTTGATTCTTCCTTTTGGATATTTATGGTGGAAACGATGGAATTGCGATCCAAATTGATAGTATGCTTCCCTCTGTCATTCACCTTCTTAGGTTATGATTCAGTGTCAGAGCATGCATTTGATTCAGAAGCCCTGATCTTGGCCAACAGTCTCTGTTTAATTTGACACTCACTTGTGTTGTGAGTGGAGCTCTTATGGAACTCACACCACTTTCCTATGTCCTTCTTCAGATTCATGGTGATTTTATTTTCTTACAGCTTTAAAATGTTGTATTGAGCCACCATGCCTTGGATTTTCCCTCTGTTCTACGATTTAGTGTCACCTTTTGCTTTCTTTTGATTTGAAGATCCAAAGTCCCACTTCTTCTGTTTGAATTTATACTCAATCTTGGCAGCATACCACTATGTTGTACCAAGTGAGGAGATGTTGAGGAACTCCTCCTTAATGTATATGTTTAGACAACTACGATACTTCAACACCAAATATTTCTCTGAATATTTGGTACTCAACTTTGTGCATAGGGTATGGAATAGATTCGTTAGCTTGTGCACATCTTTATCCCTTTGTTTCCGCATCATAGTCCATTGTATTTACTTTTCCTCATAGCTCCCCATGGGATAATATTGTTCCTTGATGGCGTCTCAGAAAGAATTGCAAGTGGGTACAGATGACAATAGGGAGGGTTACTCCTCGTCTTTTTTCTCATAGTAGGTTTCCCACCAGTCTTTGACATGAGGGGTGACTTTGAGAAGTGAAAAAATAATCTTCTCCTGGTCGGAAAATTCATGAACCAAGGTATATCCTTATAATAGATTTAACCATCTATATATTACATCTGTATCTATTTGACCATCAAATATGGGAATGTAAAATTTTACTTGTACCTTAAAAGGGGTTGCGCCTCGAGAGTGGATGTTGGATGCAGATGCGCCGCCAGTGGGAAATCATTGAAGGATTTGGGTGAAGTTATCCATCATCGGTTTCCTTTGTTTTTCAAGGGATTCCTTGAGAAATATCTTCATAGGATATCCTACTCCCTCATCCTTCTTTTCATCCCCCATGGGTGGTCGTCAAGGTTTGCGAGGCTGATCTTGCAAAGGTTCAATCAGATTGATCCCTAACTCTTTATACCCTGACCTCGTTGGGGACATGCAAAGAAGGATCGAGAAAGAGAAGACTGCTTTGATACCACTGATCCAAATTTATGCAGGAATGCAACATAATACAAAAATAACCATGAATACAAATATGCAGTGGAAATAACACTTCATTTCATTAATATCAAAAAACTGAAATTTGTTTATAGACATAATAGAAATAAACTAGCTAGGGCATTGGTAGCTTATCTCTTAGAAGACATGTGGAAGATACATTCCTACGAAATCTATTTTACAATGAGGCTTCAAGCCCTATCTATTATTGAGAAACAATGGAAATTCTAAACATCCAAAAAACCTAACCGAGGAGATGAAACGCCGGAATATGAGCCCTGTCGGGGTAAATTGGTACATCAATTTCCCATGGTCATAACTTTGGCATACTATCTCCATTTCATGCCTATGATACCTCGTTAGAAAGATCTACATGAAGAATACAATTGTTGGAAAAAAATATCATGACGGTAGTTTTTGAACGGTAGATTCCCAAAACACGTCGTTTAGGGCCTCAAAACAGCTCTGAAAGTTCAGGACCTGAAAAACTACCAAAAATAGTAAATTGTGCTACAATTAAGGAAACTGAAAAACTAAAAGAAACAATGGTGGGGTTCCAAGTGAAATAGGTGGGTAGCCACCAATGTCCACCTATATCAATGGTGGATGTGATCCACTGGTAATGATTGTATGTCACTGGTTAGTAGTATTTTTCTACTGAGAGTTCTTGTGTACCACTGGATAGTAGTTATATACTATTATGACTAGACATAGTTGTGTTTTATTGGATGGTATTGTTTTATTTCCATTCAGACTATCTAGTTGGATAGTGATGATGGTGCTCATGATTTGATCATGAGATATCCTATGTGGTTATGATGATGTTACCGATTGAATGGTTTGTTTATGCTCAAGGCCATTTCCTTTAATACCTCCCTATCTAGGAGGGAGTGTTGATATTATGGTAGTTGCAGGAGGTATTAACCCCCAAGTCTAACCTTTGACAAGACGAGAATATTCCAAGAGGCAAGAGAAACCCTAAAACGTTGGACAATAACCATAGGAGACAAGTTGACCCAAGAGAATATTTAATATTGAGTTATTAGCCTCCAGAAAGAGAAGATTTCCCAATCAAGTGATATAGAGAAGTATAAATAGAGGGTTCTAGATCTCATTTGTCACTCTCAATCTCACAATTGCATAAGACTAGCGGTGCACAAGTTTGGAGAGGGAGTGCAGTTGTAGCTATTGCAACTAGTATTTTGGTATTTGGTTGGAATTTATTTTGGTTATGGTTTGGAATTTCTTCTTTGTATTTGGTTATTCATGCTTGGCATGCCAGCCTTGGAGAAAGGTACACTAACTTTATTGGCTATTGGATTGCTTCCATAATTATTTTGTATTTTAAGGTTAAGGTGCTCATGGGTTCCCTTTGTGCCTATGGTTGGGTGACAATATTGTTATATTGTCTATGGGGAAATGAGCACACCTATTTTTCTAATAGGAAGAGGCCTTGAAGAAACTAGAAGTAGTTTTCCAAGAGACCAAGCAATTCCCTTCCATTTCCACTTTCAAAGCTAGTAGCATGACAAAGAAAACCATGGTAAACTGAGCTTCCAATACCCTTGGTGACTTTGAGAAGAACATTAGAGTAATTAGTTCAAATATCATGATGCAAATGGGATACGATGGTCAAGGGACATGAAAGGAAGGAAAAGGTATTTTGATCCCCATTGTAGCTCAATAGAGTCCCAATCATGAAGGCTTAGTATTTAGTAGACAAGAAGCCAACACAAGTGCAGGTGAAATGACTTTCATGAAGGTAAGAGGATCTGTAAAAGAATTCATGTGGAACAATCCACTCAAATTTCCTTGTAGAAGCTTGGAAGAAGGAATAAAAGAGATGATTAATCCATCCATATTATCTCCAACACTTGGGGGACCAAGAAACCAAGCTAGCAAGAGTCATCACAAACCAAAGAGGTATGGCATAGTTTATTTTTGTTGCAAGAAAATGGGTCATAAGGATAGTGATTGTTGGAACTCTAGAAGGCCAAGTAGCCCATGTAGGAACTATTGCCATTTATTCATATTCAATAGACATTGGGAGGCCAAATGTTGGAGGCTTCACTTGTAACCCCATTCGAAGAACTAAATATCCAAGAAGAAAGTTTGGAGAGTCAAGGTCAAGGGGAAAGGGGATTTTTTTTCACTTGCAACCCAAGGAGAAATGATTGTCAAACAAGCTATTGTAGTAGTGAATATCAAAGGTATCCCTTATTCATCTCTTATCTTCCATCCTACATGAAGGAACCCTTTTCTAGATAATTTCCATAGTCTACTTTTTGATTGGAGAAGATGATTGAAGGTAGCTGAGTATTTTAGGGACCAAAATTGTACAAATGGGGGGGTGTGATCTTAATTGGATCCTCACCCAAAATACTTTGTAAATTTGTAATTTTATTTTTTTTTGTATTTTTTGACAAAGTTGGAAGCAAAAGTGAACCATTGTGATGGTTCTCCTTCCAAAGTAAACCCATTAAAAATGAAGGTTGTAGTGAATAATTGGAATACGGGAGGCAAGGAGAACTTGGGAAGTTTGTAGATATGAGATATCAAAGAGTGTATCCTACTTGAATATCAATGGATGAAGGATTCAAGGAGCTTTTCCACAATATGTGAAGGAATATTTGAGCCATGGCCATCTACATTTCTTTTCATGAGTAACAATGCATGAGATTTTTGGGCATGCATAGCTCTCACATTGTAATGAATTTCCTTAGAAAAAAATTATATTTATTTTTTATATTGTGTGGGTGTAATATTCTATAGGGAGGTATAATGTGATTTCAATTTGAGTTTTATTTCTTTAAATTTATGTTCTAGTTAGTAGATGCAAGATTCATTATCTCAATCCTCTATGATCTGTGTTTTGTCAAGTTGATTGAGTTTCCACTCACCCGCAAATTGTATTTCCGTCTATGGGATTTTATTTTATTGTTGGGTGAATTTACTTTTTCCTTGGTGAATTTATAACTCTCTAGGAGAATTTATACCTCTCTGGGAATTTTACTTCATCCCTAGGCATTTCTATCCATATTTTAGCATACAAATCCACCTAGAAAACAATAATTTATAGTCAGTCAGCTTAATTTCCACCCTAGGTATGTTTCTCAATTGTTGGATGACTGAATCTACCCTCTAAGCATTCCTTTTCTTGTTGGCCATTTTTTCTTTTCACATATCCTATTTTTAGCATTTTATTAATTTTTGGCCTATTTTTCCTTGCCCGCAGGCTTTGTTTTCCTTTCATGTCCTCTCTCCCACTCACTGAAAGGATGAAATTCCATTAAATTTTCATCTTGGTCAATTCATTGCATCCCTAGGTTTACCTCTGCTATGGATGGATGAATTTATTGATCACTAGATAGCGATTACCTATGTTTTGTTTGTAAATAAGGATGAGTGTTGAAATATCATATTTTTTCTAGTTCAGAGAGGAGTTTTTTCATTATTCTTTTAAATATGTGAGTGAATAAAAGAGCATTGAAAAAAAAAAAGAACAAAGAACTAAATTTATTCTATAATTGGGATTTGTATCGATGAATTGGACACACCATAGTCCTATTGTTTACAGATCATATAATCATATAAAATATTTTATATAAATGACTAATTACATAATACAAAGTAATTATTTTCAAGTGTCGTAACAATTCCTTTTCCTTGAATTATTGAAGTGTTTGTTAATATTTTTGTGTAACATCATCTAGGGCCTCACCGTACCATATTATAATGTAATGCAAACCTGTCACATATTTGTTTTTTGAAAATAACACTTGTTTCTTGAGTAATTATTTGAAATTGAGATATTTATTTTTCATAATGTGGAAGTATGAAATATTTTTTTTCTATGGAATATTAAAAACAATTTCCTTCCTTTTATAATATAATATACTCTTTGTAGATATTTAAATTTAACTTTAAAAAAATATAAATCAATTTTTTTTTTTTTTTAATTTTTTTTTTTTACAAGAACTCGAAGAATTATATTGACTGGTGTGGATAAATCCACTGGTATTACAAAAAAGTAGTCCTAGAGGACCATATCATAGTTCTTCTTGAAGAGAGATGATTACAAAAATGAGAACGTTCATATAGTAAGTTACATGCCCCTTTATTTACAAAAATTTTGTATGTAGAGTTTCCTGGGTAAATTCGACAATAGGAGCCACTGAGAAAAGAAATTCAAAAATACATATAGAGGTTTGAGTTTAGATGGGAACTAGCTTAATTACCCTTCTCCACCTTGGGTTTCTATAAATTCATCTTGAAGTCTGGGTGCGGCTCGTTCAGGTCTGGCACTTGGTTGATTGAGTTTGACTGGACGTTCCTTGAGTAGCCTTGCTGATCGTCTGAGTTGCTTGTGGGGGGCTGTGAATAATCCAACTGGTCTAGTCTGTGTTGTAGAGTGTCAATCTATAGATGGTTGGTTTCGTTGGGCATCACTTTCATCCTGAATCTTGCTTATCAGGAAGTGGTGCTGAGATAATGTCTCCATATCGAATGCATGGTTGGCTCTTAATTCTCCAAGTTGCTCTCTTAGGCTGTTGCACCCTCCACATTTGAACTCCCAATTTTCCTCATGCCAACTACCTGAGTCTTCCTGAGCAGCAATAGTATGTTGCATTTCACTATTCCCTAAAGAAAGGCCTGACTTGGCCAACTCTTGTGGGCTCTGCATAGTGCCAATGGGGGAATTGAGACAGATATGGGCCTGTGGGACAACTTGGAGAGACTTGGGGGGTCTGCTGAGGAGCAGAGGAGTAGAGGGAGAAAGGGGTAGTCGGGGAGTGCTTAGGTGTTGAAGGTCTTGACAAGAGAGAAGAAGGAGGTCATGAAGAAGTTCAAGGGCATACCAGGCTCTCAAATTGAATGGTTCAGAGCATAGAGACACCCAAAAAACTCACAGTGGAAGCTTGGAATGATGAAAAAGTGGTAAGAGGGCTGGAATAAGTACCAAAAGGGTCTTGGTATCCCCGATTTCATGGGATAACTAGGAGATCATGTCTCGAGGCCCATAGGTCCTAAACATGGAGTACCGAGAGTAGGATTGACCTGAGCATGGCCCTAGAGGGCCCATCTTTCTTCTCTTTCATCAGACTTGTCTTGTCAGCAGCAACAACATCCATCACCTTTGGCTTGGACTTGTATTACAGAAGACTCTTTCTCCATGAGGTAATTGGTCCAGGCATCGTGGTATGTGTCATATTTTATCATTATAACGATATATGCATCAAACTCCTTTTATTTCTAATGACTGCTTGGATCTTACATTAACCCACTTGACCATGGTTGGGGGGATTGACAAGGTACCCTAGAAAGATAGTACCCATAGGTTTTGGTTTGCCACCGGGGGATTTTGAAGGGCCATCGTCCGCTCCTGTCACATCATCACTTTTATATCTTATTTCCCACTCATCTACCCCATTTCCCTAGTCTGGGCATTAGGATGATCTGTTTGTGGGGTTACACCTTATCTTGTGGGAAGAAGGGGATAAAGGCCCAGAAGGTAAAAGAAGCTACTAAAAGTTAAAGGCCATAAAAATGAAACCTAGAGATGCCTCACCCAGGGATCCCTGAGAAGGCAATAAAAAGCCTCTCAGAAAGAAATAAGACGAACCCAAAGAAAAATAAAAAAACAAGACCTAGCCAAGAGGATAGGGGGTCTCATCATGGGTACCTAGTAGTATGACATTGCCATCATCTGGTTACCACATCAGGGAAGTGACCTTTGGTTACATGGCCAAGGGAAAGGGGGTCTCATCACGAGCCAACCTTATCATCTCTTTGAAAGTATTTGTGCGTAACACTGTCAGCTCTGGTCACCACACCAAGGCAGTGTCCTCTAGTTAGACCTTGAAAGAATTGCATCCATGATGGGTACAACTCACCTTCAACAAAGGCACCCACATGTAATATCGTACATCCCTGTCTTTCACTCTACCCGTGTGTCCGGATATCCCTTGACCACATCATCTCGTGTTACATGGATTGGATGATACCCTCTAGGGACTTTCATTTTCCTATGGATGCTGGCCCAATAGAGTATTTTGTCTTTTTCTTCGTCTTTGTATTGTTGGTCATTGTAATATCTTTGAGCTATTGAATGATATATCAGGGTTTTTGTGCATGTATTTGATAAAATTAATGATGCAATTTGATTAACATTGCTATGATCCCTGTGACTAATGAGCCCATGGAGGGTGATTTTTTTGATGTGTAGGACCATGCCCAACGGACAGGTACCAGTTGGATCAGTACACATGGGGAGATGATTAGTTTGGACCTCCATGGGGCTGAAGAGCCCATCAGATGGTTGTTGGGACCCCATCAGGGGCAGAGACAGGACAGTGATTGGATGAGCCTTTTCACATGAGAAGAAGAAGGACGTTCCACCCAGGACACTTTGGCTGAGCCCAGCCCAAGGGGGTTGACCCACTTCAAATGGAATGTTTTCGTTTTGATGACCAGGACATCACCCAGGATGTCTTGATGTCTCGTTGAGTGTGTAGTAGTTTGATAGGATGGCTAGAATGTGTGGCAGCTTGGAGGAGCCCAGGAAGGGCTAACGTTCGACTTTCAGATGCTGGACTAGCCCCAAAAGGGCCTAACATCTCCCTCATAGGGGTTTGACATCTCACTTTTTGCTCATTTATGTCTTTTACTTAGCAGTTAATGTAAAAACAGTATGATTTTGGTTTGTAGCCTTGTCGGCTATTTTTAATGACCCAATTTTAATTAAAGGGCCATGATAAACTATATATTGAGGATGTTTTTCCCTCATTGGAACATAACAACACAAATCACACTTGTGAGGTCTGATTTTTGTTCCCTACTTGGGTATTTGGTCTTTTAAAGTGAGTCACACTTGCTGATGGAAGGATTTTCTTGGCATGTTTGGCATTTCTCTTGAAGGAAGGTTTACAACTAGGGTTTGCATATGCTTTTCATCATGATATGTAAGTGTTTTTCTTGCAAAATTTCTTAATTGAATGGTTGTAGGTTTATAATTCTTACATTTACTTATAAATTTGTTGATTTTAAACCCTAGGTGACAAGCACACAAGTAGGTCCTTGTCTCATGTCCCCTTAGAGAGAAATTTTCATTCATTGAAGAAGGAAGAAAGAGCCTAGCCTTTGCTACACTTTTCTCACTTCTTCCCTTAAGCTAGCTTTGATTTTGAAGGTTAAAAGGAGGGTGACATCCTAGGCCTAGATTAGCTACACCTAGGGTCATCCATCTTCTAGAGTTTTTGTGATAGAGCCTTGCCATTGAAACACTCTCCCTCACTTGATCCTCTTGTTTTATCTCTTCTCATATGCTAGATGTTTTTCCAAGTTTGACCTAAAGGAGGAGGAAAGAGCACAAGGCCTTTCTTAAGAAACACCAGAGTGAGCCTCTTTCCCCCAGGGTTTTGATTCTAGGGCCCTGCCATTGCAACACTCTAGAACCCTTCCCTCTTGTATTTATCCTATTACTCCTTCAACCTTGTGTTCTCTCCTTGAATGAATCCATATACCCTTAGGCATTGATCTTAGACACACAACATTGAAGTGGTAGAGCTCAAACCAACTCTCAAAACCTTAAATTTTGAAACCCTAACTAACTAGCTAACCCTAACTAGGCTGACGTCATAGTTGGTTATTCCATCTTGACGCAACAAATATTGATAATAAGAAATTAGGTGATGGTTAAGGGAATTTATTGAGTAAGTGATTGATTGAATATAATGTTTGCTACATCATCTCGATAGTTATTGATGAAATAATACTTTTCCATTGCTATATTGATAAAATGTTGATCTCATTAATACCTGTTGTTTCATTTTCTTATATATTGATGTCAGATAATTATATGAATTACTAACCCACTGATATATAACCTGCATACATATTATCTTGTTATTGTCTTTTTCTAGGAAGGTGTTCTTGTTTGGGCATACACTTCTTTATTGGCTGATTAGCTGGATTATCTGACCTTTGGTGGTAACCTGTGAGGAGGAAAGTTTGCCTTGATCTTTATACATTGGTCTCTTCAAAACCCAGGTTGTCAGGGATGTCTCCCTGGGGTTAACCTCCCTAAATAGAAAGAGCCTCCCCATCAAGGTGACATTGGGTGGGGAAGGTTCCTGTTATGCCAGTTTGACCTCGATCCTCTAGCCTTTTGACCTAGCTACAAACTGTGCGATAACATTTTGGCACCGTTGTTGGGGAACACTGAGTCAATCTTCCTCAAATGAAAAACCTTTTTCGGTAATCCTTGCCTCAAAGACCTTTTCTTACAAGCTTAACTGGTGACGCCACTAGGATTTTATTCCCCTTTTCTTTGATAGTTTCAAGTAAATTATCTGGCAACTCCATCAATGATGACTCATAGTGGGCGACAATACTCAAATCCCTCTACTGTGGCCACTCTCACTCTAACAAGCTCTGCACCCCCAATTAATCTTGATCCTCACAAATGGTCTCACTTAGAGAGTTTCAACTGTTTTGACTTTAGTAACACCCAAGGGGGGTTGCATGACTTACCTAAGGATGCAAACTCTTGGCTACATTTCTTCTCAGGAAAGGGCATCCCTGGAAACTCGCATTGGACCCAGTTCTGTGATAGTTTTGATTTTCATTTGGCTGGTTAAGATCACCCTGATGTCTTCATGAGGCTCTTTGTAAGTTCCCTTATAGGAGGTACTAAAGTTTGGATTTATGGGTGTCCTAAAGGAAGCATGAAAAACCCTAAAGAACTACAAAAGGCCTTTAAAATAAGGTGGTGTGATAGTGAGCATTCACAAGACTCCTTTTCCCAATACTTTAGCATTTACAAAGGACCCTATGAGAGTGTCATATATTTCAGTGATAGGTTCAACCTTCTCCTCAAAAGGGTCCGATCAAAGGTGGGCTCAGAACAAGTCATCATCAATCACTTCTTGTCCTCCTTGGAAGGAACCATGCAATTCAACGTTAAGGACTGGTCACCAACAACTTTAGAAGATGCAAAAGACTTGGCCTTTCATATTGAAAGAAACCTTGATTTTGATGATTACATTTATCAAAGAAATCTTACACAAAATTGCAAACTACAGGATTCTGGTAATGAGCCTATGGTGGAACCTGAACCTCCAAGGATCCTCCCTGTTGAACTTGCTCCCACTAAGAGGAAATGGAGATTCTCCCATGGAAGTGTTATTCCTTCCCAAGAACCCCCTTTAAAAAGGACCCATCCTAAGGATGAAGTTGAGGCTATCTTACCCGAAAATTTTGAGCCAAATCTTCCTGAAGATTTCTCTCTTTTTATCCACCAAGTGGGACACCCTGTTTCTAGAGTTTGTGAGTTCACACCTTTTTATGTCTCCCTCCGAGTCAAAGATTCTCTCCTCTACAACTGTCTCATACACCCAAGTTCCACAACCAACATGATGATGGAAGAAATTGTGCATCAATTAGGTGTGAAGATCTCACAAGAAAATACTGGAGGTGACTTTGCAAAAGGAATCATTAACAACCTTGAGGTGGCCTTTGACTCCTGCCCCAGTGCTCCTTTCTTGATAAATGTGGTCATCATAGATGATGTAAACAATTTCGGGATTATTCTTCACAAATATTTCATAGAGCACTTGAATGGAAGTATTTACAAGAAGCAATCCAGAGAAACCATCCCTCATCCTGAAGGGGGATTCTTTACCGTCTATAATGAGCCCCTCGTTGGCTCTCTAGTTGAGACCTCTAATAAGGAAAGTGGCCAACTTTTATGCATCAATAGTGGCCTTAATGATTGGTTCATCCAAGAAGAGAAGTTAGATATAGATACCGTTGAAGAGACCGAAGGAATCTGGACCTTAGAATTCAATAAATCACACTCAAGCTTTGGATCAGGTGCTAGAGTAGTTTTAACAACCCCTTTAGGTGAGGTCTTTTACCATTTATATAGGCTGGAATTTCGTTGCACCAATAATGTGGCTGAGTATGAAGCCTTGATTTTAGGACTCAATTTAGAAATTGACAAAGGTGTTACAATCATGGAAGTAAAAGGGGACTCAGACCTCATTTTGTTGCAAGTCTTAATGATATTTGCCACTAAAAATGAAAAGTTGAAAAAGTATCGAGATGTGGCTCAAACCCTTTCAAAATCCTTCAAAAAATTTTCAATCGAAGTCGTTCCTTGAGAAGAAAACCATGTGGTTGATGATTTGGTTGTCTCTGCCTCTACTTTACAACCATGTGAAGGACCTTTTCATGACCTGTGCAAGATGGAGGTTCTTTTTAGGCCTTTTGTTCCCGACAATTTGGAACATTGGCAGGTGTTCGAGGATGATGATCAAATTATCAGATTCATGGAGAACAACAAAGATTTTACTGATACGCAAGTTTCTTTCCTGGCTAATTCTATGGATTTGGAAGTCATCAACCTGCAAAACAATACCTTACCAAAGGGTTGTATTCCCCTAGAAAAACTTTTTGACATGCATGATGTTTTCAAGGGAAAGAGAACCAAAAAGCAAGCTGAAGAAGCCCTGGAATTCAATATCAGTACAGAGATGGACCCAAGGATGGTCAAAATAGGAAAGGGCACCACTGAGAAAGAAAAAAAGGATATACTAGCGCTCATTAGAGAATTCAGAGATACCTTTTCTTGGAACTATGATGGTTTGAAGGCCTATAGTGGGGATGTCATCCAACATGCCATACCTTTGGTAGAAGGAGCCAAGCCATTCCGACAAAAGCTAAGGCATATCAACCCAAAGTTGGCAAGCCAAATACAAAAGGAGCTCCAAAAGATGGTTGAACCTGGTATCATAGCCCCTATCAAGTACTCTTCTTAGATGTCAAACTTGGTAGTTGTTTGGAAGAAAAATGGTGATATCCACCTATGTGTTGATTTCCACAACCTCAACCGGTTGTCTTCAAAGGATAATTATCCCCTCCCAAACATAGAACATTTGCTTCAGCGGGTCACGGGAGCAGGGATGATGTTTATGCTAGATGGGTTCTCAGGGTACAACCAAGTCTTACTCAAAAGGGAAGACCAACTCAAAACTGCATTCACTACACCTTGGGGAACTTTTATGTACTTAAGGATGTCGTTTGGTATTATGAATGTTGGTGCCACTTTTCAGAGAGAAATGGACTTTGCCTTTAGAGACCTCATACAAAAAATCATATAAATTTACCAAGATGACCTTACAGTTGTGTCCAAGAATAGGAAAGACCATCTCTCCCACCTTAGGATTGTCTTTGAGCGATGCAGAAAGTATGTATCTCACTGAATCCTAAGAAATCTGTTTTTGGGATTGACGAAGGAAAATTGTTAGGACACGTGGCCTCACAAGGAGGATTCTCCATTGATCCTGAAAGAGTTCAGTCGATAAAGGATGTCCGCCCTCCGGCCAACAAGAAATATTTGCAATCTTTTTTTGGAAAAATCAACTTCATCCGTAGATTTGTGCCAAATTTTGCCGAGAGGATAAAACCTTTGAGTGCTTTGCTGAAAAAGGATGTTGCTTTCAGGTGGGGAGATGAGACCAACAAATCCTTTGAAGATATCAAAAACTCTATCTCCCAAGCCCTCGTCTTGATTAGTCCTGATTTTTCACAAGATTACATAATATTCTCGTTTGCATCCCAGGATACTATTGCAGGTGTCCTCATGCAAAATGACATTGATAACTATGAACACCCCATGGCCTTTATAAGAAAATTCCTAAGAGACTCAGAATTAAACTACTCCATTAGAGAGAAACAATCCTATGACTTGGTCAAGTCCCTCAAACACTTCAGGAACTACATCGGTTATAATAAAATCAAGGCTTATGTCTCATACCTAGTTGTGAAGGACATTTTATCACAACAAGACTGCATGGGTACTCGAGGGAAGTGGGTTTACAAAATCCAGGAGTATGACTTAGAAATAAAACCCACCAAGATAATGAAAGGACAAGGTTTGGCCCAAATGATGACTAAAAGAAATCAGGAATCCATACAGATGGGTGAGAATGAGCAAGTAAATGTAATGATCAGTGAACTAGAACATGACGAGTGGTATTCCGATATCGTTTATTATCTAAAGATCTTGTCTTGCCTTGATCTCTTAGTGGATTACAAGAGAAGGGATTTGAGACTGAGAGATATGAAATACTACTTGACTGAAGATGGACTTGGATGGAAAAATCCTGATGATGTTATACTTCGATGTGTAAACAAGAAAGAGGCAAAGAAGATACTGGAAGAATTGCACTCTAGGCATTGTGGTGGACACTTTGCTACTCGTACTACTGCCCATAAGATCTTGAGGGCTGGCTATTATTGGCCAACAGTTTTTTCAGACACTTACCAGCACGTCTGATCTTGCCAACCTTGCCAGTACTTCTCTGGCAAACTGAGACTCCCAGCACAGCCCTTAAAACCGATGGTAGTAGAGGCACCCTTTCAGCAATGGGATTTGGATTTTGTTGGTGAGTTCAAATAAAATTCAAGTAATGGCTATTGGTGGATCCTAATAGCTACAGACTATTTCTCTAGATGGGTCGAATCAACTCCTACAAAAAAGGCCACCGAGGAAGTAGTCATGAATTTCTTGGAAGATCGGATCATAACTAGGTTCGATGCCCCTTCCAAGATCACTACGGATAATGCCAAAGCTTTCAACTCCTATGCTCTGATAGAGTTTTGTTTCAAATATGGAATTACCCTATCCCATTCCTCCAACTACTACCCACAAGGAAATGGATTAGAAAAATCAACCAATAAGAACCTCATGAATATTCTAAACAAGGTTGTCGGAGAGAATACAAATTCATGGGATAGCAAAATAAAATACGCAGTATGGGCATATCGAATAACGAAAAAAACTTCCACAGGAAAAAATCTTTTTGAGCTGGTATATGGACTTGAAGCGAAACTTTCTGTGAACCTCCAAATCCCTATCCTTCGTTTTTCTCAACAATACACCATAGATGCAGAAGCAATCCAAGGAAGGATCAATCAGGTAATAGAGCTAGATGAGATGCAGAGAGATGCCTTGGGTCAAATGGCGAGAAATCAAGAAAAGATAAAGAACACCTTTGATCATAAAGCTAGGAAAGAAATTTCGCCAAAGGAGACCTTGTCCTATTGTGGGATAAGAGAAAAGAAAAGCCTGGTATGCACAAAAAATTCAACAGCCTATGGGGAGGACCTTATAAAATCATGAGTTGTGCAGGTACAAATTCTTTCAACCTAGAGGCCATGGAAGGAGAAATCCTGAAGCTGCCAGTAAACGCTTTACATATCAAGTGTTACTACCCTCCAGAGACCTGACTCCATAGGTAAGTATAGGTAGGTAGGCATTTTCGTGTATTATACCATTTGGATTTCATGTTAGTTTGCTTCCTCACTTGCATATTGATTGTTTATTTTAGTTGCATACATATATATATATATATATATATATTGGGGTGGAAATATCACCCCAACTTTGTTATTGATTCCATTTTCGAGTATGAGCAAGTTTGTAGGTTATGCCAGAGATGTTGAGGTTCTCATATGCTCTACGGTGAGCACATTTCCCCGAGTTGGAGCCAGATGTTATCCCCTATTTCATCGGATAACTAGGAGTTCATGTCTCGAGGCCCACAGGTCCTAGACATGGAGTACCGAGAGCAGGATTGACCTGAGCATGGCCCTGGAGGGCCCATATTTCTTCTCTTTCATCAGACTTGTCTTGTCAACAACAACAACATCCATCACCTTTGGCTTGGACTTGTATCAGAGAAGACGCTTGCTCCATGAGGTAATTGGTCCAGGTATCATGGTATGTGTCATATTTGATCATTATAACCTTTAGATATATGCATCAAATTCCTTTTATTTCTAACGACTGCTTGGATCTTACATTAACGCACTTGACCATGGTTGGGGGAATTGACGAGGTACTCTAGCAAGATAGTACCCATAGGTTTTGGTTTGCCACTGAGGGATTTTGAAGGGCCATCGTTCACTCCCGTCACATCATCACTTTTACATCTTATCTCCCACTCATCTACCCAATTCCCCTAGTCCGGGCATTAGGATGATATGTTTATTGGGTTACACCTTATCTCATGGGAAGAAGGGGCTAAAGGCCCAGAAGGTAAAAGCAACTGGTAAAAGTTAAAGGCCATAAAAATGAAACCTAGAGATGCCTCGCCCAGGGATCCCCAATAAGGCAATAAAAAGCCTCTCAACAAGAAATAAGAGGGACCCGAAGAAAAATAACAAAACAAGACCTAGCTAAGAGTATAGGGGGTCTCATCACGAGCCATCCTATTATGTTCATGGGTACCTAGCAGTATGACATTGCCATTATCTGGTTACCACGCCAGGGCAGTGACCTTTGGTTATATGGTCAAGGGAAAGGGGGTCTCATCACGAGCCAGCAGTATCATCTCTGTGAAAGTATTTGTGGGTAAAACTGTCAGCTCTGGTCACCACGCCAAGGCAGTGTCCTCTAGTTAGACCTTGAAATAAAATAAATAAGAAAAGGCAATAAAGGGCTTGGAAAGAATTGCATCCATGATGGGTATAGCTCACCTTCTACAAAGGCACCCATGGGTAATATCGTACATACCTGTCTTTTGCTCTACTCGTGTGTCCAGATATCCCTTGACCACATCATCTCGTGTTACATGGATTGGATGATACCCTCTGGGGACTTTCCTTTTCCTATGGATGCTGGCCGAATAGAGTATTTTGTCTTTTTTTCGGCTTTGTATTGTAGGTCATTGTAATATCTTTGAGCTATTGAATGATATATCAGGGGTTTTGTGCATGTATTTGATAAAATTAATGATGAAATGTGATTAAGATTGCTATGATCCCTGTGACTAATGAGCCCATTGAGGGATAAGTTTTTGATGTGCAGGACCATGACCGATGGACAGGTACCAATTGGACTGGTACACATGGGGAGATGATTAGTTCAGACCTCCATGGGGCTGAAGAGCCCATCAGATGGTTGTTGGGACCCCATCAGGGGCAGAGACAGGACAGTGATTGGATGAGCCTTTTCACATGAGAAGAAGAAGGACGTTCCACCCATGACACTTTGGCTGAGCCCAGCCTAGGGGGGTTGATCCACTTCAGATGGAACGTTTTCCTTTTGATGACCAGGACATCACCCAGGATGTCTTGATGTCTCCTTGAGTGTGTGGTAGTTTGATAGGACGACTAGCACGTGTGGCAGCTTAGAGAAGCCCAAGATGGGCTAATGTTTGACTTCCGGATGCTGGACTAGCCCCAAAAGTGCCTAACGTCTCCCTCAAAGGGGTTTGACGTCTCACTTTTTGCTCATTTATGTCTTTTACTTAGCAGTTAAAGTAAAAACAGTATGATTTTGGTTTGTATCCTTGTCGGCTATTTTTAATGACCCAATTTTAATTAAAGGGTCATGATACACTATATATTGAGGATGTATTTCCTTCATTGGAACATAAAAACACAACTCACATTTGTGAAGTCTGATTTTTGTGCCCTACTTGGGTATTTGGTCTTTTAAAGTGAGGTGCACTTGTTGATGGAAGGATTTTCTTGGCATGTTTGGCATTTCTCTTGAAGGAAGGTTTAATACTAGGGTTTGCATATGCTTTTCATCATGATATGTAAGTGTTTTTCTTGCAAAACTTCTTAATTGAATGGTTATAGGTTTATAATTCTTGCATTTACTTATAAATTTGTTGATTTTAAAACCCTAGGTGACAAGCACACAAGTAGGTCCTTATCTCATGTCCCCTTAGAGAGAAATTTTCAGCCATTGAAGAAGGAAGAAAGAGCCTAGCCTTTGCTACACTCTTCTCACTTCTTCCCTTAATCTAGGCTTGATTTTAAAGGTTAAAAGGAGGGTGACGTCCTAGGCCTAGGTTATCTACACCTAGGGCCATCCATATTCTAGGGTTTTAGTGATAGAGCCTTGCCATTGCAATACTCTCCTTCACTTGATCCTCTTGTTTTATCTCTTCTCATATGACAGCCATTTTGCCAAGTTTCACCTAAAGAAGGAGGAAAGAGCACGAGGCCTTGCTTAAGCAACACTAGAGTGAGCCTCTTTCCCCAAGGGTTTTGATTCTAGGGCCCTGCCATTGCAACACTCTAGAACCCTTCCCTCTTGTCTTTAGCCTATTACTCCTTCAACCTTGCGTCCTCTCCTTGAATGACTCCATATTCCCTTAGGCACTGATCTTAGACACACAACATTGAAGTGGTAGTGCTCAAGCCAACTCTCAAAACCTTAAATTTTGAATCCCGAACTAACTAGCTAACCCTAACTAGGTTGACGTTATAGTTGGTTATTCCATCTTGACGGAGAAAATATTGATAATAAGAAATTAGATGATGGTTAAAGGCATTTATTGAGTAAATGATTGATTGAATATATTGTTTTCTACATCATCTCGATAGTTATTGATGAAATAATACTTTTCCATTGCTATATTGATAAAACGTTGATCTCATTAATACATGTTGTTTCATTTGCTTATATATTGACGTCAGATAATTGCATGAAGTACTAACCCACTAATATATAGCCTGCATACATATTATCTTGTTATTGTCTTGTTCCGGGCAGGTGTTCTCTTTTGGGCATACACTTCTTTATTGGTTGATTAGCCGAATTATCTGACCTTTGGTGGTAACCTGTGAGGAGGAAACTTTGCCTTGATCTTTATACTTTGGCCTCTTCAAAACCCCAGGTTGTCGGGGACATCTCCCTTGGGTTAACCTCCCTAAATAGAAAGAGCATCCCCATCGAGGTGAAATTGGGTGGGGAATGTTCCTGTTATGCGTGTTTGGCCTCAATCCTCTAGCCTTTTGACCTAGCTACAAACTGTGCGATAACAGGTCTGATAAGGTGAACGAATGGAAGGGATTTTCCACGAAAGCCAAACGATGGAGAACGATTGTTGCATGATTGTTCATGACGCACTTTCCTGCGGGTTCGTGCAAGGAGTCATGTTTAAAGTAGTAGTTGACACCATGGAGGGGAGAGTGGGAGTGCAACTGATGTCAGGGGAGCTCCAACGACGTGGGACGTGAGAGTCCCATACTGCAATTCCACACAAACGAAGCAGGGAGTCCGTATTTCCCATGCAACATAGATATTTCACTCTGTCCGAAAATATGGTTGCCTTAAAATCTCGGAAGGGGTGGCCCGTGTGTGCCATATGGTGCGCTTCTCATCCACGTGGACTATTGCAAGTGTCCACCTTGTGTTTTTGTGGCTACCTTTGCGCTGATCCAGTGGGGCCAATCTTGAGTGTGTGGAGATGCCCCCTTCCCTCGTAATTTGGGTATGGCTACCAAAATTCTTACCCATGTGCCCGTGAATTTTTCTTGGTCCCCAGGGGAAGGGGCTTCTTTTGCTGGCCTTTTTTCTCTCCTGGCTATTCATTAGTAGAAGGGGGTTGGGGCTGAGACTTTGTCGATACTGAGGGTGTCGGGGTTTTCCCCTATTGCTACATTAGCCATCTTGTCGGTTTCGCTATTGTTTCCCTGAAGTATGTGATAGAAGGTGATTTTGATTTCTCTGGAGGCCAGCCGGGTTCTGTCCAGAATTTGCTTTAAGTTTGGGTCTTTGTGGTTTTTTCCCTTAACCATCAATCTTATTATGGTGTTAGAGTCCCCTAGGAAAACAAGCTCTCGGATTTCCTTGGTTTGATCCAGTTGAACCCCTTTTAAAAGTGTGTAGGCCTCAGCTTTGTTGTTGGTTTCCATCCCTAGATTCCAGTGGTAGCGTGAAGCTTTTTTTCCCCTAGGATCGTACAAAATCCCCCCTGCACTTGCCTCCCCTGCAAAATTTTAATTTTTATCGCATTATGTGAAAACTAAATATTTATAAAATACAAACCTTTTTAGGAACGTAAATAATCATTTTGCCTAAATTTAAATGAGCCTATCCTCCTAATAATCAAGAACGGTGTAAAAACAACTTTGATTAAAAAAACTTCTTAATAATGAAGGATGATGTAAAAGCAAGTTTGATTAAAAAACACTTTTATATTACTTAGTAGAAGTATAATTCTCCCTAGAAATTTTGCATTTTAAATGAGTTTCTCCTCCTAATAATAAAGGACGGTGTAAAATAAACTTTGATTGAAAAAACTTAAACTTATTACACTTTGCCAAACTTAAACTTATTAAACTTAAACTTTTTGGAGATTGTTGTGAGCAGGATTCAAACCAAATGAGATCGCATCTATAAGCTAAGTGGGTTGGGTTTTGTTCTGTTCTGAATCGGGGTTCAAACCAAATGAGATCGCATCGCCTCGTTTGACTTCTTATTATTCAACCAGATCAACTCAAGGTTTCTTTTTCTCCGCCTCTCTCTATGCGTGCTTATTAATTTACTTTCTTCCCCAGATCAACTATAGGGTTTATTCGTTGCGATCAACTTCTCTTCTCCGTTGGGTTTATGAGTTTGTACCGATTTATTTCTGTCAAACCTTCTGCACGATTGTTTATCTTTTTTAAAAAGATGGGAAAGACCTTTGTGAAATCCCACTTACCCATTAAAATCTACATTTTAGGATTTCCGTTGGTTCTTAAAGATCAGCGTCTGCAGCGAACATTTCTGGGAACACAATATATTTCTTACAAAGATATTTATGAGAATATAATTTAATAAACAAATTATAGATGGTTTGTTATACAAGTTTTTATACAAAATGTGTAGGATTTTTACGTTGAGAACAAATTTCTACGCTTTATAAATTATGAATGAAGATACTATACGGGTGATAGATATTAATATTATAATTCATAAAGATAAATTTTTGAGTATAATTTTTTTATACTATATATATTATAGTTTTAATTTTTATATTATAATTTATACTAAGCATTATATATTTTGATTATTATATTATCTATATTTTAATTTTTTAAATAAATAATATATAATGTTTTTAATTTAATATGAATGATTAACTTTCACTTAGACTAATAAACAATTTTGATTATAATTATAATGTGAAAGAATATAATATTTTTAATATAAATTATATATATATTTTATATTTTTTTCCTTTATTTATTTATAATATACAAATAAAACCTATTTTTATTGTTCAAAATAAAAATATTTATATATTCTTTTTACTCTTTTTCATGTATTTTATTATATTATAATTATTAATTAAAACTAATTATTTTAAAAATTGAAATCCCTCCAAATGTTTGAAAAAGGTTGCACCCAACCTCCTTGGAATAGCCTAATGTATATATTGTTTATATATTCATTGTATTTTTCATTAAACTTTGCCATTTTAAAATACAATTTTTATATAAATCACCTTTGTTATATTCATTTAAAAAAAAAGATTTTTGACATTTATTTATTTAGAGGTGTGTTTTGTTTACATTTGATGTATTGATTTTGACTTAGGATAAATTGTTATTTTTTATATTTATATTCAAATTATATATATATATATATATATATATATATATATATATATTACAACTTTTGTTATTTATTTAGAGGTGTGTTTTGTTTATATTTGTTGTATTGATTTTGATTTAGGATAAATTGTATTTTTTTTTTATATTTTAAGTTTTGAGTTTAAATTATTTGTATAAATTGTAAGTGTATATGATGATGATGATGATGATGATTAACGTCCACTAAGACCTAATTGGACTATCGGGCCTTAAGAGAATAATAAATTACTTGTGATTCTTTAGAATTTTGTTTCTGTGCTCGAAAAGCATTAAGAGAAGTTTTCCAAGATCACCATACTTTTGTTGAGTTAAGAGGTTAGAAAAGTTAGTAGTGTGATCAATATTTTGAAAATGAGATCTAATATGGGTATAGGATGGACAATCTAAGACAAAGTGTTTTTCATCTTCAACCTTCTTAGTGTCACAAAGGTGACACACTCTTTCATCCCATGGCATTTTACGAATTGACCAACGCCCAGTTTCACTATGGAGCTCGTGAGAATTTGTTCTTA
>JASDQU011029752.1:8157-24598 GCA_032191745.1 Picea mariana | reverse complement strand
CCCCACTGAATGTGCTCTTGAAATTTCAAGATATTTTGTTATAGAAAATCTTTGATGATGTCAACTGGTGATAATTTCCCCTAGATCTCGTCTTAACCTTTTTAATTAAACCTTTATCACATGAGGCAAAGGATACTCATCTCTAACTTTTAGGCTTGCATCTACCTTAATCCTTGCATGGAAATCCATATCTTTCTTCCATTGAAACAAGATGAGGATAAGAGACATGAATGCACTCAACTAGACATCCCCAACATAGGGGTTGGGGTTCTAGCATGAATTATTCTATAGTAGAAAATTTTAACGGTAAAGTTCACAAAACAAATTTTGATCCTTCATGTCAGCAGAGAAGAACAGGTCCATGAAATCCTATGGTTGATTCACCTCATATGGTTATCCAACTTCTAGTTGCCTTAGCTTGAATGTAGTCCATTGGTCATGCAAAAATATAGGATAAGCCCTTGGGGAGCTTCTACAAAGGATTGCCTCAAAGGTTAGTTCACATGCTTGTTGCACTGACCCTTGAGTATGTACCAGCTGGTCTTTATACTTTTTAATTTTGGTTTCCATCTTCTGCTCTTGCATGAGATACATAGAAAACCATCTCTACTTCAGCTTCTCAATGACTTGATGGTGGGATTTCCTCTTAATGATCCCAAGAAAAAATATATCTCTTTGTTTCTTGATCCAGGATTTTCTGTGATATTTTTTTCTACAAAAATCCTACAATGAGGACCTTTTATTGATGCTTAATCGCATGTGAACATGAGAAAATAATCATTAATCATTGTATATTAACATAAGAAAATTGTCATAATTATGTGCATATGTGCAATTAAAATCTCTACTTAATCAAGCAAGAATGCAAGAAAAAATCACAAATATAATTTGACAACCATGTGTTAACCGAATGATACAAATTAAATATTAATTAATATAATTTGAAGGTATTTTATAATAATCAATTAACGCCTGATATGGTTATATCAAAATGTAATATATAATTGAAATTACAGGTATGTGAAAACTACATTATCCATAATATTTTAGATGATAAGAAGTATGATTTGATTCCAGCGGGGAAGGAAATCTAATAGTTCAATTTCCATTTGTAGTTATTCTAAAAGATGTTAGCCATTAATTTAAATATTATTGTCAGCCCTAGAAATCAACTGAGAGCTTGACTTTTCTATTCTTTGGGGCAGATAAAGGCCAACCAATTCAAGTGACAATAGTTTAATTTAAAAATTTTAAATCAACAAGTGCCCCACCCAAAGCATGAACCCCACGTATATGGGAGATTATGCTCACTTATTCAATCAAATTTTGTATTCTAACCCAAGCACGGAGAGGCTGACAACTCCTGGTGGATAATTTTTTTTTTTTTAAAGCTTGGACTAACCATTAATTCATAGTTGACATTAGTGCATGATACCACAAACTTTTACATCCTAAATAGTGACGATCACTACTAGTGTAATGATTTACTGTTAGTGTTCCTCTGATTATCAGTCAATTTATTACGGCTAAAAGTTTTTTTTTTTTTTTTAGAGATTATTCCATCATCTCTCGATTCTGATAATCTTGTTGCTCCTATAGTATAAAGACAGAAGTAAAAATACTATTACTCAAGCTCAGAAACGTGGAAATAAATTAACCGGTTGATCTGACCGGAAGATCTAAACTAATTGATTCGATAATCGTCGGGTTTATTTCAGCCACACATTGAACAAATCTATGCAACATGGTAGGGATATGGATAGATATCGTACTTAAGTTCACGATCTTAATGATAACGACTAATCATCTGTTTAAATATGAGGTAATTGAGGAAGGATATGAGTGCAAATTAGAGATGTAAACGCTCTCATAGTATATACAGATTAACAACGATATAAAAGAAAAGATCCTACTAATATCATTTGGTTCGCTACTAGACTATTAAGATACTAAGTATTCATATTGCACTAGCCTAATTCATGGTATAAATATTTTATACTCAATCTACAACATGTAGTTAAGGTACTACACGTGTTATCTAAGGAAACAATCTGTATTCAAATCCCTATAAAATCAAATGTCGAGATTTTCCATAGGATTAAACAATTCCGGTATACCTTCCTTTATATTAAGGTAAACATTTAATAAGAACTCTTAATGATTGTTATGGAAAGTTCTAGGATATTAATATTTTTTTTACAATACGTTGTTTGAAGATTTAGAGTTTGTGTACCGTTTTACAAGAAAAATTTATGAATGAGTGTGGACCAGAGATAGTTACATAAAAAGTTGATATTACTTAGTAGTCTTCTATGCTACACATTGTTACAGATACATAATCCTTAGTCTGATCAACAATGGCTTGACATGGACGAAATTAAATTCTTCCCTTTTTACCTTTTATCAACAAGAATTTACGGTTTATAATGGCGCTATCAAGACTCATATAATATTAGAATCTAAGAAAATCTAGATAAAATAAAAGAGACGGGTTCTTATTCCCAAGTTTGATGATCCAGGTGGATATTGGTGGCCACCCAACTATTCCAAGTAGCTCCTCGTGTCCATTTTTGTTCAGCACGTTCTTCTGTACTTCTTTGTAATTGTGGGTTCTACACTTCTGGGGTTGTCTGAAGCCCCACACATCCTCCAAGTGGATACAAGTGACCTCTCGCCTAATCCAACTGGCTTATTTTGTATGTTTTCATGTCAGCACATCTTGTTGTACTTCCAGGGCCATTTTGGGGCCCTAAACGTTGTTTTTTGTGTCTCCATAGCCAAATTGTATAGGTAGTCGAAGTTTGTCAAAGAAATGTGTAGCTCTTTGAAAGACCTTTCCAACGGGCTATAACGCGCCTAAAACAGAGGTCATATGAAGAATTTACGACCCAAGGAAGTTGAGGTACCAAATTACACCAACTTACCCATAGGGCCCACATGATTTTTGGCGTTTCACCTTCTAGGGTTTGGTTTTTGGATTTCTAGGGTTTTGGAATTCATGAGTAATATCAAAAAGGCCTCTGGAGCCTCATTGTAATCCATTCTGCTTAGACGTATGCACGTATGTTGTAGGTGAATCCCCCTGCGGACAAGTGGATTCCCTCTTGGTCTCTAAACTCCTAAGGCCAAGATAGAAGGTGCTTAGCATGGACACTGACTTCCTTTTAGATTTAATCAAGATAATGAAAGAAAGAGAAGGAGAAAGATATTTACCTTATGAACAACATTTTTCCTTGCAAAGTCCAGGCAGAGCTTCGATCTTGAGCTCCTTGATAGGTCTTGCAAAACAAACAAAGATACAATGGACTTCCTACTCTACTAAGATTATCTCAATCATAGATCCATATACTGTAGACAAACTTATATGGAACAAGTACAAGTTTGAAAGAAACAGGCCAAGCATTTATTATATTAATGAGAACAAGTAAAAGTACTTACAATCCTTTGAATGAAGGTGCAACAACCTCTTCCAGTTCTCCTTGTCCAACCCATTTGCTCAATCAATATCCATTGATTACCTTGATAACATCTCACTCATGAGATCATAAGTTTGATGTATTTCTCAATTGTCATTCTCCGATACCACTTACAGGATCATAAGTTTGGTATCAATCTCAATTCTCCATTGTGCCTTTCACCATGAGAAGGCTTCCTTATATAAACTTGGAGGGGTCCAACCACTTGAGAGATATTTGGGATGAGTTGAGGATTCCTCTCCTTCAGTTGAGGATCTCCCCTAGAATCATTCCTTGACCACCTATTCGAATACAACTACCTTCAAGATTTGAGGGATTCTTCCCTAATTCGCCTCAACAAACCTAGAAATTTCTCAAAAGAGGGTAGCGCTCCCCCAAAGGGGTGCACAGTGAACTCAAACACTCCCCAAAGAGGCTGAGGGTGTGCCAACACTCCCTAACAGTGCTTAAGGGAGTGCTCCTCTACAAAAATCAAATTTTATGTGATTTTCTCAATGGCAAAGGGCTTGTACTTCTTGCCAAGTGATTTTCCTTCTTCCAAACTATCCTTTGAGGTGTCTTAAGTGTATTCATGATGTCGTTATGGACATGACATAGGCAAGATGGAAGCATACTTTTCTTGACACTTGCAACACTTATAGTCAATATGCGACACTTACGGACAAGATGCGACACTTACAACACTCATAATGACGACACTTGCGACACTATCGAGGTGAGTAATTTTGAGGTGTAACAGATTTCCCCCCAAAGTATGAAGTTAGAAGACGATGATGACTGAAGTACTTTATAGACTTTTAGAGAAAGGGTATGGACGTAGAGAAGCCAGAAAAAGATGCACACAACCATCAAACAAATATTATGACATGTTTCAAAACCCAAGGCAAGAATACCTATGCTTGAGTGATAAACACTTTTTAGGTATGGCCGCCATAAAATACACCGCGGATCCATAATTATATTGGAAAAATGGTATAGCCACTGCAGATACAATGTGGATCTATACTCCTATGACCTGAACTGATCATATCCACGAATAATACACAGTGGACCTATGAGATGAAAAGACATAGCCATGACCAATACAAAGTGGATCTATGTAACAGTATATGTGTCATAGTTCAAGAGAAACTCCTTCGCAACCTGGGCAAAGTATGCATAAGAGTGATGAATCAACCCAGGGTCTTCTTACCGATCCCAATGTAGTACGAATCTAACCATGTGAATAGATGTCCTGATGTCGAACATGGCATAAACCACTTGATTACCGGTCAATGATGTAAACCGTTAACAAGCGCAAGGGAGATCACCATCGATGTCAATGATTCCCAAGGTACTCTAGTACATACCGACAAATGTGAATGAATGAACTGAAGTCAAACATCCGTGGAATCATCCGATCAGAGGTCAATGATGTAAACCCACTATCGGACATGAGAAGGCCTGCCATTGAAGCATGCAGGTCCCAAGGTACTAACTAGTTTCTAAGTCTAGCTCCTGGATAACGTATAGAAGTCGACAGGAATAGACTTGTCGAAGGAGGACCTTGATGTACCCCCCATCAACGACAAGAAATTGACATAGAGATTTAATTGGTAGATCAAATGAACATGGGATGACATGGGTATTGAAACATGATATTTGTGATGGTTGACTCTCAAGGAAGATACTTCCCTTGAACACTGAGGCACGACAACAGAAACATGACATGGACCAACAATTGATGATGCAGTGGATGCTATGAATTTTGTCAGGTGACCCAAAGGAGTAAAAGAAACTCAAAGGAGTGGCTCAGTGCAGAGGTTCGACAGATTAAAATGTGTGAAAATACAAAGTGTTGTGTTCAAAGGTGCCCGTAAGAGTTACTGATAGTGTTCTCAAAAAACTGCTTGGCTTGCTTCTTTCAGTTTTTCCCCCATTTAGATAGATGAGTAACTCTTTTTAATTTAACGAGATCGAGGAGGGTAACACATGCTCGATATGACTCACCTTCGATAAGTCCCTCTTCCTTTATTTAATGAACTGGAAGAAGTAAGGGTTTGGTCCCATATGGGCCCTTCAATGTATGATCGTTTAATGAGTCCAGAGAAGGTAAAATCGATGGTTTTTGATATTTAGAGAGTTTGAAAACAACTTAAAGACGACTCCAATTTTGTCCTTTTTCATAATGTTAGTCTCGTGAGGCCGAAAAAAAAAATTATGACTCGAAAGATGCCCTTTCAAACCTTTTAACGAGTGGGAAAGGAAGCAATATCAGTTGGCAATCTTTTCATGTTTAGAGAGTTTGAAAAGAGCTCAAAGATGAATCCAAAGGGTTCCTTTTTCATATATCCATGCAAGTCTGAAAAAGTGATAAAAGTCTACTCGGTTACATTCACATGTTTTTTCCGAGCACGAGAAAGAACAAAGACCAAGCTCAGTATGCCCCCAGCTTGAAAGGTAGTGGCTTAGCTCCAGAATGATCATCAAAGGATGGTGACATGCCCTCCAAGCTTCAATTCATTCATTGAATTTGAGCTTGTCACCAACTTCTCTACTAGACGGAGAAGAGTGGATGAAAAGAAGTTTCAAGAGAGGTGATTGTTTCATTTTTTAACAAGCTTGACACAAAAAAAGAACTATGCTCAGGGCTCCGAGTTCAATCCCCAAATTGTTGTTTCATTTTTTAACGAGCTTGCTACAGAGAGGAAACCTATGCTCAAAGCTTTTGTTTCATTTTTTAATGAGATTGCTGTAGAGAGGAAAACTATGCTCGTGACCTATGTTTCATTTTTTAACGATCTTGCTACAAAGAAGAGAAACTATGCTCGTAGACTCTCCTTAATCATGAATTCCAAGAGAATAAAACTCTGGAAGGATACCATGTCAAGGGACAAAAACTCGGTCATGGATTCCAAGAGATCTTCACTGGATGGAAGAAAATCACTCTGGAAGGAACACATGTCAAGGGTCGCGACATGGGTAAGGAGATCAGGCTCCAATATCCCTACCGAAGATATCACCATGTCAACTACCGGATCCAAATCATCGAAAGTCGAAGGCATGGGAGATGATGGAAAATCAACATCAGAAGGGGAGATAGACTATATATCTGCCCAAATTTCTTCATGAGGAGGAAGAAAAAAGGATTGATGATGGTTATCATCCCGAGGTAGCGCGTCAATGCTCAACATTTCCATGATAGATTCATCCAAGAGAAAAATTGGGGAAATGTAATCGATCACAGACGATAAGGAACTTAACCGTGATTGCATTGTGGAACTGTCGGGTGCCAATAGATGTTTCTCATCCGACGAGGGAGAAGCGGATTGGATAGAAACGTATGATGTTTCGGATGGACTAAGTGGCACAGTGTCACCTAGTGCATCGAATTCCAATGGACTAGGTACAATCCAAGGGTCAAATGATTCCAAAGATTGATAAGCCGCGGTTGAAATCATATCGACAGTGGAATTATGATGTGTAGTCCGTGTAAGTGGTGTAGGGAAGGTACCCATGAGGCCAAAATATTTCAATAAGCCAACACCAATGCTTTCATACGTGATCTTGTGGTCTCCTAAGAAAGGAATATTGTTGGTAGCGTGAACGCGAGCATCGGTCGTGCAAAAATCCAACTGATCAACAGTGACAATTTTTCCTTGATGAGGAAATTGTACACATCGAAAGATCGATGAGGTAATGATAGTCATAGCATAAAACCAACTTCTTCCAAGTAACAAGTTGTAATCGAGGGGAGCATCGACTACCTTGACACCAACAGTTGTAGTTTTGCCACCCAATTGGATGGGCAGGGACTGTAAAATCCCATGGGGATGGAAACCTCACCCATCGAAGGTGCATAACATCATCAAGGATTTGTTAAGTGCGGGTGATTTTAAACTTTTCCAACACGCTAAAGCCATGACACAAGTTGAGGCTCCCTCATCCAGAATAGTTCAGTGGATTTGTTGATTGTGAACAACAACATCAACTTGGAAATCAAGTTGGTGGGAGAGTCAAGACGCATAATTTTCCAGGTTAAACATGATATGGTTGGATGACTCAAGATCAACAACGCCAATAGCGGCCAAGAGAATTCTACGTTGACTGGGGAAGTGTTGTAGAACTTCTAACGCAGACATAGCACACGGTGCTTGTGCCAAATCTTCAACAATATTGTAGTTCTGAGAAACACATGAACTAGGATTAAAGGTAGCTTTGCAGATAGTTCTCTTCAGAGGGCGTAAGATAGATTAGAACGTAGGTTTCTCAATCTGAAGTGGTCCAGATGGAGGATTAACCGATGGAGGACTAACGAAGGACGGTGATGGATCCGGTAAAGTATCGGTACCACTAGTATATTTTCCTTTGTTAGGGTTACCTGGTGTGTCGTATGTCTTAGAGAGAGTGTTCAAATTAATCCCATTAAACATATAAATATGTGCACTCGTCGAGGCCTCATCATGAGGATGGCTAGAACTACCCCCGGGAGAAGGGGTTTGAGCAACCATGGATTGTTGTTGTGGAAAAGGTTGAGTAAGAACAACGGGTTGTGAATTTCCCTGGAAAATTTGGCCACTTCATTGTGATGTGGACAGTCTCGAGTGTAGTGATTGTCACCACAAATGAGACACGAGAATTTTAGTTTCCGTTGTGGTTTCTTTTTGGTAGCAGGTGTTTGAGATTGATTTTTTGGTTGTTCATTATTATTAGTATTTTTTGATTTATTCTTTGTCTTCTTCATACCTCTAGATTTTTGTGAAGGGGAATATTGAACTGCATTCACCTCAGAAATATGATTTTGGGGGGAGGTAGAGGAGAGTGTGGTCAATTAGGAAGTAGATTGAGTTTTGACGGAACCGATAACACCATCCGCATGAGATGAGGATGACGGTTTGGATGGATTGGTATTAGCTCGAGCAACATTTGAAAGCAAATCATACAAAGTACTATATTGTGAATAAACCAAATCTAAGTACTGAGCCTGAGAAATGGTTTCTTCCTCGGTGACTACGCCACCCATAGCGACATCGTGAGCGATCGGGGGTAAGAGTGATTTAGTAAACCATTCCGCCAATAATATGTCAGGAATGATTACCTTGATCATCCTTCATCATCGTCTCCACTCATGTATATGGTCAGAGATATGCACGGAGTCAGTTTGATGAAGGGAGGTCAAGAGTTTAGTACCTGTCTCGTAGCGAAAAGGTAGTTGAAAGTGCGTGAGGAAAGACATGGAAAGGGAATTGAAATTATGAAAAGAAGCACGTGGTAGTTCAATATACCACTTTGTTGTTGAGCCCGTAAGTGTTCACTAGAAAAGATGCAAACATACAGAATCATCCATGAGGGAGTTTGATGAAAACCACAAATGGAAAGTCATTACATGGTTATTTGGGTCTTCTCTAGATTTTTCGTCAAATTTCAGAATATCAAAGGGAAGTTTAGCTGGAATGAATGGCCAAACTGGTGAATGAAAAATAGGATCATTAGTTAACCGAGACAAGTTCGAAGATACAGAGTCGCAAGGAAAGGTAGTTGTCGATTAATTTGTGGATGACACTGGTGTGGCATAGGAACACCAGTAGGACCATAAACTGGGTTAGGTGCATAGTTGTAACCAGTAGGTCCTCCTACATGCGGTTGTTGTTGGCCAGGATAAGCAGGATTTGATGATGGATGAGAAACATTTGCATAACCTGGTGGGTTCTGAGCATTATAAGCCGGGTGATTTGATTTCCCATAAGGAGGATAAACATTTTTCCCTTGAGGATGGTAATGATTAGATCCCAGAGGCGGATACACATTAGACCCATGAGGAGGATAAGGTTGTTGTCCTTGAGAACTCTAGGTGGTGTTTGGGATGCCGCCCGTATAAGGTTGTCCATAAGATGTTCCGAAAGGAACAAGATTTGATACCCCTCCTTGTGGGTTATGATATGAGTGCCCCCCAATATGGGGTTGGGTAAAAGTGCCTCCTGAATATACTCCCCAAGTTTGTGAAGGGTTTCTAGCAAAAAAAGGTTTCCCTCCTGCCAACGGCGTATTAATTATCGGGGTATGATTGGCAAAGGGAGGTTTCCCTCCAGGAGGAGCATGAAAAGGGGGTTGTCCCCCAGGAGGGGTAGGCCTGCCATAGAATGGTGGTCCTCCAAGAAGGAAAGGTTTATTATATGGTGGTTTCCCTCCAGCCGGTTGTATTTGGTTGGCAAGGGTTTGCATTCTCGGGTGAAAAGATGTCCCAACAGGATCGTGTGGAACATATGGAGCTGCAGAGTGAAATCTTGTAAAAGTGAGGGTAGGGATTGAAGTGCCTTGGGAAAGAGTAGAGGTAATGAGTCCAACATTAGGATGGACTTGTGTTGATGTAATAGTAGGGTTAATGACCTGATCGATGGGGTGATTCGTAGTTTGACTGGATGGTCCTGTTTCACCAGGAGGGTCATGAGGATGAAAGGGTTGTCAAAAGGATTCAAAATTATCATAGAGATCACGTCCTGATGAAGTCCTCCATATAGAATGAGAAGGTGTGGGATTTGTATCTACTGCAGTGGTAGGATGAATAGGAGTCCTATACTCATCACCAAAGGTTGGTTCTATGGATCCCATATATGTTTCGATAAAAATTATCTCTGGTAATCGTGGGACCTCTTCATCTATGATGTTCCCAAGGGAGTCTAAACGAAGAAAAAGTGGTTTGAGAGGGGTTATCGACACAGATGTAGTGTGAGGAGTGGTATTTTCAATCGTAACCAAAGCGCCTCCTGATTTATCTAACGGAGGAGAAACAACACTTCCAGCGTCAGATTGATTTTCTACCTCTCCACAGTAGTTGTCTTCTGGATGGTTAGGAGGTAAGGTTTGGTAGCCTTCTGGAGGTATCCCTTGCATCCTACATGATCAGAGAAGACCTTTATCTTCTACAGGCTCAATTTTGGAGAATAATAGTACATGCTAAAAATCTAGGGCCAACTAACAAAAAGAAACAACATACGCTAATAAAATCTAGGAATCAAAACCAAGAAAACAAGACTTCTCTCGATGATCATACTAGTTGGTGATGAAATCCAACGTCGTGTGATCAAGTCAAGAAGGGGATAGGGTATGGTGGAACAATTACAATGGTGACCTGCTTAACAGAATTTCACCTTGGTGCAAGCTTCCATGCAGTAATTGTGGATTTACCCTCCAAGGAGCCCGAGTGAGTTTGACCAATGTTTGTCCCAGGTACGGTGAGACTTCCCTTCACTGTTACCTCATGTAAGTACCTGAGGATTACGCCAACTAAGGACACCAACTCGTAGTCGGCCCCTGGTCGAGTACATTCGACATTCCGATCCAAACATATGGGTAGGATAACAAGTCCTAAATCAACTTGAGAGGTTCCCACACATAATCGTGGGTATACATTCAAGTGACCCCCAATATACGATCCGGCCACTACAAACAGTTGAACCACGGAGGGATAATCTCTATAACTCACTTGAATGCGACCTCATGTGTAACCCCTGTGTGAGAGGGGGATCCCAGAAATCCTATACGACAATTGGATTTGACTCTCCCTATCTCAGGATGCTAATGTTTGTTTTGAAAACTTTGGAGAGTTGTGCTCAAAGCCTAATCCAAAGTGCTAATCCTAGTCTAATGTTGGTGGAAGATCCTAAAAACAAAAGTGTTCTAGATAATTTTTAATTAGTGTTGATTTTATGGATGTTCTTTACTCAAAGGGTCTATGACAATGAAACTGATGGTATGATGACTCAAATTCCAAAAAATGCATAAGAAGATGATAAGCAATCTTGTATTTTGATGAATGGCTATTTAAAGGAAAGAGAGAAGGTTGTTTTCACTATCAAACACGAAGATGCAATGTCCTCATACAAGTGTTTCTCAATGAAATCCAATGCAATGCTAAAAAATTTCATAAATGCCTTCTAATATACAAGCCAATCACTAAAAATTGTCCTTTTGTTTCTATGTGAATGATAATCAGATGCAAGACTTCTAAACGCCAATCAGACTTTAGGATTAAATAGTTAGAAGCAAACCTCACACGAAACAAAGACACACTCTCATCGTGAAATAGACAAGAAGGAAAAAGATGATCAAATTGCAAACAAGAACCAAAAAACCTCAAACAAGAGAGAAATGATGGAACGTTGACCTCAAAGATCAAATGAAAAGGTTCACAGACCTTTGGATTGCCTCACAAAATTTTTCACTTAGTCATATAAAGGAGAAGAAAACAATAAGTTAACTCTAGGTCAACAAAGACAAAGAGTGGTTTTAAGGCAAGGAAAAAAGATATCAAAATCCCAAACAAAAGAGGATGAATTTTTAGAAAGAAGGGTGTTTGAAAGCCAATATCAAGATGGACTGAGAGTATAGGACCCTGAGAAAATGCCAAAACCTAGAAATAGCTTCAGAAAATGCAAATTTTGGAGAATTTATCACAAAAAATGGGGTAGCGCTCCCCAAAAAGGGGACACAGAGAACTCCAACACTCTGTGGAACACTGTCAGGGAGTGCCAATGCCTTGGTGCTAAGGGTAGGGGAGCGCTCTGCTCCAAAAACTCAGAAAAATGTCCAAAAACTCAAAAAATGAAGGCAATGTAGTCAATCAAAGTGATATTGATGACATAATGAGGCAATCAAACCAATATAAGAATAAAAAATACAATGTGAAGAAGATCAAATCAGTGGGAAAAGGGCCAAAACAAGATCTGGGAATGGGAACAAAAATCAAAGCTCCTCCCCAGTGGAGTCGCCAATTTCTGTTGTAAGTGGGGAAAAGTGGATTCCCTCTTGGTCTCTAAACTCCTAAGGCCAAGATAGAAGGTGCTTAACATGGACACTAACTTCCTTTTATATATAATCAAGATAATGAAATAAAGAGAAGGAGAAAGATATGTACCTTATGAATGACGTTTGTCCTTGCAAAGTCCAGGCTAAGCTTCGATCTTGAGCTCCTTGATAGGTCCTACAAAATAAACAAAGATACAATGGACTTCCTACTCTACTAATATTAGCTCAATCATAGATCCATCTACTGTAGACAAACTTATATGGAACAAGTACAAGTTTGAAAGAAACAGGCCAAGCATTGATTATATTAATGAGACCAAGTAAAAGTACTTAGAATCCTTTGAATGAAGGTGCAACAACCTCTTCCAATTATCCTTGTCCAACCCCTTTGCTCAATCAATCTCCACTGATTACCTTGATAGCATCTCACTCATGAGATCATAAGTTTGATGTATTTCTCAATTGTCATTCTCCAATACCACTTACAGGATCATAAGTTTGGTATCAATCTCAATTCTCCATTGTGCCTTTCACCATGAGAAGGCCTCCTTATATAACCTTGGAGGGGTCCAACCACTTGAGAGATATTTGGGATGAGTTGAGGATTCCTCTCCTTCAGTTGAGGATCTCCCCTAGGATCATGCCTTGACCACCTATTCGAATCCAACTACCTTCACAATTTGAGGGATTCTTCCCTAATTCGCCTCAACAAACCTAGAAATTTCTCAAAAGAGGGTAGCGCTCCCCCAAAGGGGTGCACAGGGTGCTCAAACACTCCCCAAAGAGGCTAAGGGTGTGCTAGCACTCCCTAACAGTGCTTAAGGGAGTGCTTCTCTACAAAAATAATTTTTTATGTGATTTTCTCGATGGCAAAGGGCTTGTACTTCTTGCCAAGTGATTTTTCTTCTTCCAAACTATCCTTTGAGGTGTCTTAAGTGTCATCATGATGTCGTTATGGGAATGACACAGGCAATATGGCAACATACTATTCTTGACACTTGCAACACTTATAGTCAAGATGCGACACTTGCAGACAAGATGCGACACTTACAACACTTGTAATGACGACACTTGAGACACTATCGAAGTGAGTAATTTTGAGGTGTAACATTGTAGAAACCACATCTCTTCTCATAGATAGATACCACCATTCGAGTAAGTGTTTCAGTTCTACAGTTTTACAGTTTCAACTTATTTAATTAATTAATAGAAGATATTGTTCACTGGATATTTGTGTTATCCTTCGTATCTCTATGTTTATTGTATTCAGTCTGTTAATCAATTTGTTCTGCTCCAAAATACTAATCAATGGTATTAAAGCATTCTTCTCTTCATTTATTTTTCTTTGTGCATGTCCCCAAAAAGATATGGGTACAAGAAGTTGGGACTTGAACCAATCGAGCCATTATAAGATCGTTCGTGCTGAGCCTGACAAAAACCCATGGGGGATGAAAAGAAAGATGATGGAGCAGGATATCATATCAAAATTTTGCTTGAGAAATCCCTCACACGACAAAGGAATGAAATGATGGACAACTTTGCACAGATCCTTCGAAAGTTGCCCATAGGAGAAGCATCTTCATCAAGTGACCATGAAACCCCCTTTAAGGTACAGGTAAATTTTAATATTCCATTATTTGAAGGACTGATAGATGTAGATGTTGTAGACAAATGGTTGAATCTGCTTGAAGGATATTTTTCGGTCAACAATTTTTTTGATAGGGAAAAGATCACTTTTTCAGTCCTCAAGGTCGTTCCCCATGTTAAAGATTGGTGGGATACTTACTCTAAGCAAATGACTGTTGAGGAATCTGCAATGTTTTTGGTTGCCCCTACACATGATTCCTTCTGGGACATTAAAGAACAATACTACCCCGTTGTAAGATACGTGGACTAGTACACCAGATAGACCACCCTATGTCAAGAAAGGGACTAGACAGTACCAGATTTCACCAATATTTTCCATACCCTATGCACCAAATTGGGTATCAAAGACTCTGAGAATCATCTGGTGCTCGAATACCATGGTTTTTTGCATAGATACATTCAAACAAAAATGGCATTCCTAGACATCGCCTCATTGGGCACGACTTATAGATACGTTGTCAAGATCGAGCATAAATTTAAGCAAAAACAATGAGATTTTGGATTTGCAGACCCCTCACAACTGAAGTAGGGAAAAGGAAGCCCCAACCCACATAACAAGGGACCAAGTTGATATGGTCACCCTCAGGACAACCATTCCAGGCCGCAACACAAGAAGGGAAATGAGAAGATGAAGAAGGACACAGGAAAATGGTGTGAGTACCATAAAATTCCTTAACACAACACCAAAGAATGTTGCTCCAAGCAGTCCTTCGTGGTAGAGCTAAAGTCTTCCAAGTCAGAGTTCGATTCTAATTCTGATTCAAATCCTGAAGGAGGGAAGCAGATTATCAATGTTGAACCTAGTGCCACTGTTGCTACCACCAAAGTCCTGCCAAGCGAACCAGAAGAACCAGAGGAAGGGGAACGCCTCTTTCAATCGCAGATGTAGGTCAAGGGGGTTCCGCTTCATTTCATTTTCGATAGTGGTAGTCAGAAGAACCTGATATCAACAGAGGTCATCAAGAGGCTGGACCTTCCAATGACACCCACAACCCTATGCCATCGGTTGGCTTCACCAAGGAAGAGATCTCTGTGTTCGCCAACAGTGTCTTCTACCCTACAACATCAAGCCTTTCAAAGATGAGGTACTATGTGATATTTATCCTCTTGATGTTTGTGATGTTCTTTTAGGACAACCATATTTGTGGAAGCGTCATGTTGTGTATGAGACTAGACCCTGCAGTGTTATTATTACTTTGGGTAGACAATTGTAC
This sequence comes from Picea mariana, assembly GCA_032191745.1. Lineage (NCBI taxonomy): Eukaryota > Viridiplantae > Streptophyta > Pinopsida > Pinales > Pinaceae > Picea > Picea mariana. Next base: position 9,477 of record JASDQU011029752.1, on the reverse strand, counting down.
AGGATCCCAGAGGTAGCGCCGCCTACTGTTATTTCTTTAATCTCTACTAAGAAATGCAGTGAGGTCAATTCATAGACTGGGAAGTTTTTCTTCTTTGTGATCCATGCTCACAGTAAGAAAAATATCGCTGCCACATCTGTAACATCTACAAAATGCCTCTCTTTGCAGCAGAAGCAAGTGGATGGGATCGTGGAAGAATACAATGACATATTTTCCTCACCTACAGGGGTATCGACACATTACCAAGTCAAGAATCCAATTGACTGACCCCTAATGCACCTCTACATAATGGACCAGTCTATCGGTGCTCATTGATGGAGAATGATGAAATCATGCATCAAATTTGAGAGCTTATTCAAAAGGGCCACATTAGACCCAACTCCTCTCCTTGCAGAAGTATTATTGTACTGGTGCAGAAGAAAAACAAGACCTGGAAACTTTGCATTGATTACAGAGCCTTAGATAAAATCACAGTCAGGAACCGCTACCCCATTCCCAAGATTGATGACCTTCTTGACCAACTCAAGGGGGGGAAATTTCTTCAACAATATTGACCTAAAGTATGGCTACTACTAGGTTCCCATCAAACTAACTAATGTATGGAAGACAACCTTCAAGTCTAAAGAAGGCATGTATGAATGGCTAGTCATGCCCTATGGCTTAACAAATGCACCAGCCAATTTCATGAGGTTGATGGATGATGTATTGAGACCCTTCACCAACTCCTTTATGGTGGTATATTTGGATGACATCCTCATCTTCAATAGAATGTGGGAGGAGCAAATGCGACATATTCAATAGGTTTTGAGCACTCTACGATAGCACAAGCTTTATGCCAACTTGGAAAAATGCTCTTTTGGCATGAACAGGGTCCAATACTTGAGCTACATTGTTGATGAGCATGGGGTACATGTTGATCCAGATAAGATCCAAGTCATCTGTGACTAGCCATCCCTGACCACACTAACTGAGCTTCATAGCTTTTTGGGACTAGCCAACTTCTACTGACGGTTCGTGTTGGGATTCTCCCATATTTCATGCACCCTCAGCTAGGTGACCAAGGGAGGTGGTAGGGAAAAGTTCGTGTGGGGGAAGGAGTAGGAATGAGAATTTGATTATTTGATGCATCACTTGGACTCAGCTCTAGTACTCTCCTTGCCTAATCTACAACAACCATTTGATATGGAGACTAATGCATCTGACTATGCTGTGGGTCAATTTCTCACTCAACACGGGCATCCAATGGCATACCATAGTGAGACACTCTCCGATATTGTATGAAAATACCCTACCTATGAAAAGGAAATGTATTCCATTGTA
>JASDQU011029749.1:23370-36395 GCA_032191745.1 Picea mariana | reverse complement strand
CACAGATCCTTTGAGAGGATGGGTGAAGGCATATAGGCCTCCCACTTTGCAGGATTCCATCCTTCGCACTTGAGATCTGGTAGACTCAGTGCCAAAGAATAAAAATTTCTCCAAACCATTTGTGCCCCAGAGGGATCAAGACAGGAAGCCATTCTAGAAATAATATAAGGGAAAGGAGAAGTTGGATGATGATACTAGGTGAGAGCTTATGAGGAAGAAGCTTTGCTTCAACTACAAAGATCCTTGGGTCCCAGGCCACAGGTGTGTGGGCAAGGGAGAGATTCATTATATTGAGGTAGCAACAGACAACGTGGATAGTGAGGAGGAGGAGCAGGACAATGGATCCACTAGTTCAAAGGAGGAGTCGACACCAGTAGAGGAGCAACCTTCCCATGGACCACCGACACTAGTAGAAGCCCATCCTCCAGTAGTCCCACAACCGCCAGAACATGATAACAGGAGGAAACCAGGAAAGGGAGGTGTCATAGAAACCCTTTCTGGTGTTCCCAGGTATGATACCATATGTATCAGAGGGATTATTTAGGGGCAACAGGAAATCACCCTGATAGATGGCGGGGACACCCACAACTTCATCGACGCTTCACTAGTATCGAGATGGGCACTTCAGATAGAGGAGTTTGATGTTGCGGTAGCAGATGGCCACATAGTAGAGTGTCTAGACAGAGTTCCAAACTTAGAGATGAAGTTAAGAAACTACACAGTGAGAGACACATTTTATGTGGTTGACCTATCAGACATAGATGTGGTGTTAGAAGTTCAGTGGATGATTACCTTGGGAAAAATCACTACCAACTACCAAACCTTGGAAATGGGATTCAAAGATCAGGATGGTAAGAAGGTTGTTCTAAGAGGTATGTCAACAGGAGCACCTAGGACAGTTTCAACCAAGAGGATGGAGAGGATATTTAGACATGGGGAGGTAGCATATGCCACAGAATGCTTGATCACTACTCAAAAGGATTCGAAAGGTCGACAACAATACCATACAGAGATCAAGAATTTATTGGGATGACATCAGTAGGTCTTTGAGGCAATTCCACCAGGGAGACCATCTTATAGGGGGTTTGAGCACACCATTGAGTTGGACGAGGGGGGAAAACCTATGATCACCCCCCCCTATTGTCATCCTAGGAGGTTCAAGGATGAGATAGAGAAGGCAATCAAGGAATTGTTGGTGATGGGACACATTAAACCGAGCAATAGACCATTTGCTTCTTCAGTTGTCTTAGTTCTGAAGAAGGATGGCACCATGAGGATGTGCATTGATTAGCGATCCTTGAAAAAGAAAACCATCAAGAACCGGTACCCTACCCCACTCATTGACGAGTTGATGGATGAATTGCATGGGGCAGTTTTCTTCTCAAAAATTGATCTATGCTCTGGATATCATCAGATCAGCATCTGAGAGCAGGACATAGAGAAGATGACATTTCGATGTCATTTTGGACACTTCGAGTTCCTTTTTATGCCATTTGGGCTAACCAATGCACCCGCTACATTCTAGTCTTGCATGAACCATATATTTAGGGATCAGTTAAGGAAATCATTCTTGGTTTTCTTCTACAACATATTGATCTATAGCCGGTCATGGCAAGAGGATATGAGGCACCTGGATGAGGTATTGAGCATCATGGAGGCACAATCATTATATACCAAATAGTCCAAGTGTGAGTTTGGTATGACAGAGCTGCTTTACTTAGGCCACATCATCAGTGAACAGGGGGTACAAGTGCACTAAGAGAAGATCAGGGCCATTCTGGATAGGCCGACGCCCAAGAACGTGACATAATTGAGGAGCTTCTTTGAGCTGTGCAACTATAACAGGCGATTCGTCCAGGGTTTTTCTCATCTTGGAGCACTGCTGACAGATCTTACCAAGCATGGGGCCTTCATATGGACCGAGAAATCATAGGAAGCCTTTGATCACATGAAGGAAGTCATGGGCACTTGTCCAGTGTTGGCACTACCAGACTTCACCTTGTCATTTGTACTAGAGTGTGACGCATCCAGCGAAGGGATTGGTGTAGTTTTGATGCAAGGAGGACACCCCATTGTATTTGAGAGCCGAAATCTTAGTCAACCTGAGAGGTTGTACTCCATTTATTACAAGGAAATGTTGGCAATCATGCATGCCTTGACCAAGTTCAGACAATATTTGGTGGGAAACAAATTCTTGGTCAAGACCGATCACAATAGTTTGAAGTATTTCCTTGAGCAGAAGGACCTCAGTGAGAGCCAACAAAAATGGGTGATGAAGGTACAAGCATTCAACTTTGACATAGAGTATGTCAAGGGGAAGAAGAACATTGTGGTTGATGCACTATCGAGGAGACCTGTGGCATATTCTTTGATGGAGATTTTAGGAGATTGGAAATCCCACTTTTTAGTGGAATATTCCAAGAACAAGTTCGCTTGTGAGGTGATGGATGGGAAGATATAGGATGACCGGTATAGGGTTGTTGTGCCTCTTTTTTCACCTAAATAAGAAAAACAGAGGTGCTTACAAGCTAGTTGGGTTAGCTAAGCAAGGCAACAGTAAAGGAAAGGGTTAGAAGAATAAACATAAAAGACTAAGCTAAGAATTAAAATAGGAAAGGAAAAAACAACTAAACTATTGTCCATAAGGACATAAGAACAAGAAACAAACAAGACTCATGTCACCAATGGAAAGGATTGTATTAGTGAAAAGAAACCACCAAAGAGAAAGGGGACTTTGGGTCCCTTCTTCCTCCAAGGGAGGGCTCTTGGACCCCCAATATTGAACTCTTCTTACAACTTGGAAACTTGAAAGAAATGGTGAAAGAATCCCAAGCTAACCCACTGAAAAGGTGATGTGGATTGCCCAAATGGAATGGTGCTAGTATGCTCTTGATAAGAAAAGAGGTTTCCCCAAGAGAATAGTAGCAACATAACTTTGCAAATGAATTCCTTGAAAATGTAGTGCACCCATGGCCTTATTTTATAACACCACTTTGAGGTATTGTGCAACCAATGTTTAGTGTGAAAAGGGGAAATTTAGGCTGTTATCAGAAAAATTGGTAGGTGTGGACACTAACTGATCTCCCTATATCCACCTAGATATTGAATTTACCAACTAAAGAGGGGTGGGTGACATACCATTTAAATGTTGCTTCCTCTTGCCATCACCATCCTAGTTCTGTTCCAACACTCATACAATGATGATCCTGCAAAAAAATGCAACCAACCAAAGTGATAGGAATAGCATAAACTCAATATAAACCTATGTATGTGATCAAGAATCATACAATAAAATACAACAAGATTTATAGGAAAGAATCATATTATTGTATCATATTAAATGTGAAAGAGATATTACAACCATGGCCTTGATGTCGTAAGGTCCCTTCCAACTGTCCTTCGTTCTCCACACACTTTCACTCCAAGAATTCTGAGAACACAGATCTGATAATATTCACAATCTATCTTGACAAAGGCAAAACTCAAAACCACTCTAACCAAGCTAATAATTCCAAGCCAAATCCAACTTAGCTAATCCCAAAGCTACCAAGCTCAAAAAGCCAACTTTCTCCATGAGAGCTCCTCTCCTTTTATAAGTTTAAGAGGATAAGGTGATGAGGTTAGGATGATCCCACTAAATCATAAAATCAAGTAAGATCCAAACCATTCAGATTCCACCTCACCATGGAAGTTTCTCCTTCTAGAAGATTTGAGAAAACACTCATTTTTCCCACATGTAAGCATTCTTGCACCCTGCCTATAGAGAAACCTATGAACCTCTCACAACCCATCTATGGTGTAGCCTGTGAGAATTAGGCATTCTCGCACCCTAGCTATAATGCAACCTACAAACTTCTTTTTTATAGGGTTTTTACAAAGGAAAATGCAACTTCTTTTCTCAGGAAAAGTTCTTCTCCCTTCTCTCTTCAGGAACTCAGGCCACTGGCCCCTTTGAAGGAAACAGATAGTTTTAAATCATTAATGGTCATAGGGATGATGAAAATAATGTGTAACAGAGAGCCTCCCAAAGTATGAAGTTAGAACAGAGTGATAGCTAAAATACTTTGTCGAGTGTGTGTAGGGAACAAGGAACAGTCGGTCGAAAACCTGCCAACAAACAAGGTAATACAGTACAATAATATATCATCACTGAGGTAAACATTCCCATACTCATAATACAAATGAATCAAAGCATAAATGCCAACATGCGAAGATCCATGTCAAGTAAGACAGGTCATGGCCACAAACATACACTGTGGATCCATGCCAATATGACTCAAATCTGAACATAGCCACCAAAAATACACTGTGGATCTATGTGTCAAAGTTTCAAATTTGAACATAGCCACCAGACATGCAAAGTGGATCTATGCAATAGTACACTGAATATACTCCAACACAACCTGGATCTATCAGAAAATATCCAGGGTCTTCATCTCCACCACTTTATAGTACGAATCTAACCATGTGAATACATGTGTCAAAGTCAAAAATGGTAGAAACCACTTGATTACCGGTCATTAGTGTATACTGTTAACAAGTGCAAGGGAAATCACCATTAATGTCAATGACTCCCAAGGTACACTAGTATAATCCAATGAATGTGAATCAATGAGCTGAGGTCGAACACTCGATGGAATCTCTCAATCAGAGGTTGATAATGAAAACTCATTGTCGAAAGTGAGGAAACCTGCCATTGAGGCATGCAAGTTCCAAGGTACCAATTTTTCTAAGTATAATTCCTAGATAATAAGTTGAAGTCGACAAGAAAAGATTCGTCAAAGGAGGGCCTTAATGTATCCCACATCAATGACATGAAACAAGTAACAAGATTTGATGTAGGTCAGAGTAACAAGTGATTCAGGACTGACTCAGGGATGGCAAACGCAATAGAAAGCTTTAAGGACTACAGAAATGGCTGACGCGATAGAAGGATTTCCGAGTTGAATTTCTCTTTGAACATATTGACGACATGACAACTGTTTTGGAAATACTGACTCAACAACAAGGATCAGAGACCAATTTGTAATCTTATAGGAGTATGATCAGGAGACAAGTGGATTTTCCAACCTAGACACAAGGTGAGTGAAAGGGTGTCATATTCAAAAGTGACTCTTCCATGGAATACAGGTTTATACATATTTCTTTCCCAATTTTTCCCCCCACCATTTCTGGCGAGTACCTCTTTATTTTTATGCAATCTTGAGGAGGATAACATATGCTTGTAATGTAAGCTCATCCTTAATATGAGTACTTCGGAGTATTTTTAATGAACCCTAGGAAGGAGTGGTTCGGTCCCACATGGGCCTTTCAATGTTTGTTTTATGAGTCTAAAGAAAGAAAACTCAAGGGTTTTTCATGTTTATAGAGTCTAAAAAACACTTAAAGAGAACTCTCTCAGTTCCTTTTTCGTAAATTAGTCTGATGAGACCGAAAAAGAGATAAACTATCGCTCAACAGACATTTTCTTTAAATACTTTAATGAGTGTGAAGAGAACAAGGTCCCTCAACAATCTTTTCATGTTTAGAGAGTCTGAAAAGAGCTTAAAGGGAACTCCAGTGGGTTCCTTTTTCGTATAACCTTTACGAGTTTGAAAAAGTGATAAAAGTACGCTTGGTTGCATTCTCACATATTTATGAGCACAAGAAAGAACAAATACTAAGCTCGGTAACTTATTCTCATGTATTTACGAGCATGAGAAAGAACAAAGACTAAGCTTGGGATTGTTTTCATTTTTACGCAAGCTTTAAAACAAAACAAAACTATGCTTGGGATAGGTTTTATTTTTACACAATCTTAAAAACTAAACAAAACTATGCTTGAACCTGGTTTCATTTTTACACAAGCTTGAACTAGAGGAAACTATGCTTGAGGTAGATGGTTTCATTTTTACACAAGATTGAACCATAGAAAACTATGCTTGGACTTCCCAACGCATAACACAGGGATGGTTGGTACTTAGCCCCCAGCTTAAGAAACTAGCAGCTCTAAATTCAGCATGAAGTCCAGAGGCTGAAAGCATTTCCCCCCAAGCTTCATTTCATCCAACTGCGAAGGAGAATGAAATGAAGCTTCAAATACCATACGTAGGACTTGACCCAAATGGAGAGGGGGAAGTTGTTTCATTTTTTAACGATCTTGACACATGAAAAGTACTATGCTCGTAAGCTTTGTTTCATTTTTTAACGAGGTTTCTACAAAGACGTGAAAACTATCCTCAGTTGGTTTCATTTTTTAAATGAGCTTGAAATCAGAAAATCATGCTCAAAGACCTCTGTTTCATTCTTTAACGAGATTGCCTCAGAGATGCAAAAACTATCCTCGAGTCTTGTAAAGACCAGATTTGAATTAACATTTACATTTCTACCAAATTTTTGTAATTTCTATAAGCTTTTTAAGAAGTATAATTTTCATAATTTTCAAAACTATCTCAATAATTACGTAAGTAAAATTTGGCAATAAGTATTAAATTTAAGTAAACAATCCATAAATTTGAGTTTAAATACCTCACTCTGATGCTATCCGCATCTTGCTCCCTTCGCTTGCTTCCTTAGCTTGAACCTGATGCTGCTCTTTAGGACACCCCAAAACCAGCCTCCCTATCGACTAGTAACACCTAGCCCTAGGACATCAATGGATGTCCTAGCCCTCCGAGCCCAAAACCTCTGCAGCCCCCCAGTGCACTGTAATTTCCACTGTTAATTTCACTCTCCAATACTCCAAGCTCTCCTCTCGTAGAATGAATCCCCATCATCCTTCTCCACTTCCCTTATTCCTCCTTCACCGCCCTTCCTCCATTAACTCCCCCCACCAAATACCTTATCCCTTTCTTAAATGCCTTATCCATTCATTCATTATTTATCCTTACGTATTGGTTATGTTATCCCTTGTGGGATACGTAACCCCATTTAAACATTAAATTTTATTATCCACCCCTTATTAATACTTTATTAATTAGTTGATTAATTAATAATCAAATTAATCATATTATATTATATTATCCACCCCTTATTCAATACCTTTTTTTTTTTTGGATGATTTATTAAATTAAAACATCTTAATAATTAAGGGTCGTTACAAGTCTGGTTTCATTTTTTAACGAGCTTGAAATCAGAAAATCATGCTCAAGTATGGTTTCATTTTTTAATGAGCTTGAAATTAGAAAATCATGCTCATAGACCTTTGTTTCATTTTTTAACGAGGTTGCCTCAGAAGTGAAAAAACTATCCTCTAAAGTCTTCTTGATCATGGATTCCAAGAGGACAATGCTCCGGAATGACACCATGTCAAGGGACAAAACTCGGTCATGGCTTCCAAGAGGTCTTCACTGGAATGAAGAAACACACTCTGGAAGGACACCGTGTCGAGGGAGATTAGGTTCTTAAATTACAAGAGTAAAGAGATCAGGCTCTAACAACCCCATCGAAGAGATCACCATGTCAAATACTAGATCTAAGTCATCAGAAGTTGAAGCCATGGGAAAAAATGCCACATAATTGACCTGTGGCAGGGGCGATACCATCTGCATATAAGAACCATTTAGGGAGGCAATCCAGTTGGGGTAAATGAATGAAAGTTGATCAACAGTCACAACTTGTCCATCGTGAGGGAAATATATCACACAAAAAAGAGTAGACATAATAGCTTTCATGGCATAGACATAATCTCGCCCAAGTAAAGCGAAATCCAAGGGGTATTGGACTATCATGACATCAATAAAGATAGTTTTCCCACCCAAAGTTACAAAAAACTGAGGAAGGGTCCCTAAAGGTTGACTGGTTCTTCTGTTAAAAGATAACAGATTCTTTGTAACCGACGCAAGTGGAGGATAACCCAAATCTTTCCAAGCAAAAGAGGACAAAATACTAATGGATGCATCTTCATCTATCAGTGTTTGAGGAACGTATCGACCACAAACCTGTACTGTAATCTAGAAAGGAATGTGAGAGGGAAGATGAGGTCAAGTTAGCACACCCCAATCAAAACGGATGGCCTCATAACTTGGAGGAGGTTCCATGGGAGAAGGAGGAATACCCACCAGCATGGTAGATTTTATATCAATTAGAAAAACATGGGTAGTATCAGGTTTAATCTCTAGAGGGAGAGTAGGATCGACCAATGATGAGATCATATCGACCACTTGGGTTTCATTCTCCAAGGGGAGAATGGGGTCGACGGGTGGAGACGAATCGACTGCTTGGGTTTCACCCTCTAGTGGGAGAGTGGGATTGACCGAAGATGGGATCAGATCAACCACTTGGGTTTCATTCTTTAACAGGAGATTCGGATCGACCGAGGATGGGATCAGATCGACCACTTGGACAACAGGTTTGACTAAAGAAGTAACCCGGTTGACTACATGATCAACCAGATTGACCGACAAAGGGTCCAGGTTGATCATTCCATCAACTATAGGTGGGTCGAGAGTAATCTTGCGATAAGCAACTGGAAGTTGAGGCTGGGGGACAGTCATGTCTTCCAGTAATTTTGAGGCTTCTTCCATATGAGGGCAAAGGTGAGTTAGATGACTCCATTTGCATAACATACACGGGAACTTGGCTCATCTTTTCTTCTTCCCATATATATCGTGACTAGTTGACGGGAGGTCATCAACATGTTGTTCAGAGGCTAATGACATGGGTTGGTGAGGATGTGTAGACCATGCTTCTACAACCTTGGATAGACCAGGGCAATCCTTAAGAAGATGGATACCCTTACAAAGCCTTCAAGGGTACTTGGGCTTACAAGTTGTTTGGGTGATCTTGACATCATCAACACTCCCAGCACGATCAACAGTAACTGGTTGTTTTCCAACATGTTTGATAGTGGTTGGAAGTTTGGATCCTTGCTTAATTTTCTTCTTCTTATTCTTTCCTTTATTCTTTTTCTTATTCACTGGGTTACTAGCTTCAAAAATTTCACTTGATGAAGAAGATGAAATAGAAGGCGACCTTGCAAACAAAGAAGGCGAAGAAGACCGTACTGGTGAAGAAGGTGAAGGATTAACATGAGGTTGATATTTTTGGGGGGACATGCTTACGACCGAAGCACTTACTGCATTTGGGATTACCTGAGTGGAAAACAACCACATCGGCAATCCAATCGTGAGACCTAGAAGGCTCAAAGTAGCGATGTGAGGAGGACCAATGTTTCCATAAGAAGGAAAAAAAAAAGGTTCCCCTAGAGCAGGGGTTCCTTCATTGGTCATTTCAGGAACTGTCACCATATAAAACAAATCCAACCTAGAGTCTTCTAGGGAAAACAAACATTACACGCTAAAAATCTAGGAAGCAAGCAAACAAACAAAACCTTCTCACAATGAGCACACTAGTTGGTGATGAAATCCAATGTCGCGGGAACAAAGTAAGAAAGGGATGAGATAGAGTGGGTGGAAAAGTTACATTGATGACCTGCTTAATAGACTTACACCCTAGTGCAAGCTCCCACACATAATCGTGGGTATACCCTCCAAGGAGCCCAAGTGAGTTTGGCCAATGTCGATTCCAGGTACTGTGAAGACTTGCCCCTCCACAGTCACCTTGTGTAAAGACCCTAAAGAGATAGGACACTAAGGTTACCAATCACTACAGTGATGCCTGGGGAAATAGTTGACATTCTAATCCACGTGTAAGGGAAGGGTATCTAGCTCGAAATCAACTTGAAAGGCTTCCACTCATCATTGTGGGTATACCTCTCAAGCGACCCCCATAATACACGCAACCTCTACACCAAGACCAACAAAGCAAGGTGAGTAATTCTGCCAGTCTCAATGCGACCTCGTGATTGACCCTTGTGTTAGAAGGGCTTCTCGAGACAAAATGTAATAAGTGGATTCAACTGCTCCCTAACTCAAGATTCTATGTTTGTTTGCAACTTTGGAAAGCTATCTTTCACACCTATTCCAAAGCCCTATAACTAATCTAATGTAGGTTTGCTACCAGAAAATATAAAAATGTCTAATCAATTTTTATAAGCGCTTTATTTTATGGCTATAGTTACTCAAAAGGAAAATGGCGTGGACAATATGGTGTTTTGACCGACTCAAAAATTATGCAAAGAGATGGAGATACAGTCTTTTCATTTCGATGAAAGCTATTCTATGAGAAGGAGAAAACATTTATCATTCCCATATGCATGATGTCCCAAAATTTATTAAACTCATCAATATCAAGATTCTCAAGAAATGAGAAAAAGGTACTGTAAATCAATGCATGATTCATGCCCCCCCGACCATGAGGGGGAAAATTTTTCGGAATTTAAGACCAAAAAATGCCAAGAATCATGAAATTTCTCTACTTCAAATGCAAGGATGCCCCCAATCTAATATAAAGAAAGAATTTAAATATTTTTGTTTCAAAAATTTCACTAAAAACAATAATGAACTTTCTTAAAACAAAGAAACCCAAACTAAAAGTTTTCTTTTAAAGCGACTTATTTAGAAGAAATATGATCTTTCCCTAAACAATTCTAAAGAAAACACACGCTTTGTAATTAAAAGATACTCAAAGCAAGAGACTAATTCTTCAAAACCAAACAAACAAAATATGGCTCAAAGCAACTCAAAGAATGTCAAGCAGACTGTAAACAGATCAATATAGGCTCCAAAAGTTCAATCCAGCTGATCAAAGCATAACTGGGCCATCAAAAGATGAGAAGACTCAATCCAAAAATGTTTACAAACAAGTTCACAGGCAGGCAATGGAGTACAGTGTGAGAATTAAGGATTCTTGCAGGCTAGACACAGGTAGGGTGAGAGAAGTTTGCACTGAACTGAACAATAGGGCATGAACTTCAGTTATTCTCGCAGGCTACAGAAAGGTGCAGTGCGAGAAGGTTTGTAATAAAGAAAATTTTGGAAAAAATACAAAACTTCTGAGTGAACTTTCAGATCCAGAGAGTCTGGATGGATCTCCCAGAGACTCAGAGACCATAAATCAAGCAATCAAAGCAAGGGAAACTAGACTAACTAGGAAACAATCAGTTACCCAGTATGGTCGCCAATTTTGTTATCAAAAAAATCGATAGGTGTGGACACTAACTGATCTCCCTAGATCCACCTAGATCTAGAACAAAACACACCAGAACATGAAGCTTTCCTTAAGTTTTAAATATTGAATTTACTAAGTAAAGAGAGGTGGGTGACATACCATTTAAATGTCGCTTCCTCTTGCCGTCACCATCCTAGCTCCATTCCAACACTCATACAATGATGATCCTGCAAAAGAACGCAACCAACCAAAGTGATAGTAATAGCATAAAATCAATATAAACCTATGTATGTGATCAAGGAATCATACAATAAAACACAACAAGCTTTATAGGAAAGAATCATATTACCGTNAGATTACAACCATGGCCTTGATGTCATAAGGTCCCTTCCAATTGTCCTTCGTTCCCCACACACTTTCACTCCAAGAATTCTGAGAGCGCAGCTCTGATAATATTCACAATCTATCTTGACAAAGGAAAAACTCAAAACCACTCTAACCAAGCTAATAATTCCAAGCCAAATCCAACTTAGCTAATCCCAAAGCTACAGATCTCAAAAAGCCAACTTTCTCCATGAGATATCCTCTCCTTTTATAAGTTGAAGAGGATAAGGTGAGGAGGTTAGGATGATCCCATTAAATCATGAAAGTGATTAAGATCCAAACCTTTCGGATGCCACCTCACCATGGAAGTTTCTCCTTGTAGAAGATTCGAGAAAACACTCGTTTTTCCCATGTGTAAGCATTCTCACACCCTGCCTATAGAGCAACCTACAAACCTCTCGCAACCCAGCTATGATGCAGCCTATGAGAATCAGGCATTCTCGCACCCTAGCTATAATGCAGCCTGTGAACTTCTTTTTTTATAGGGTTTTTACAAAGGAAAATGCAACTTCTTTTCTCAGGAAAAGTTCTTCTACCTTCTCTCTTCAGGAACTCAGGCCACTGACTCCTCTGAAGGGAACAGATAGGTTTACATCATTAACGGTCATAGGGATGATGAAAATAATGTGTAACAAGGGAACCTTTAGGTCTTTGACTAGCCACCCAGCAAGATCCAACCAAGATTTGGATGTCAAATCAACTTGGAAGCTAAACCAGAAGTGGGTGGGAGGATGACCAACATCATAAATGCGTTGTTCTTAGGTGTGCGCAGCTTTTAGCATCCACAGTTGCGCATCGTGCGCATGCGCATTTTTCTTGCGTTTCTTGATGGCACATGTGCACATGCCCCCTATGTAGTCATAACGCATCTTGATTTTATAACTGGTTGTATAGTTTTGAACCTTTTGGAAATTCTTTTTTGGTAATTTTGGTCCATGGGTAAACTCATAGTTGTTTGAAGATGTTGGATTCCTGTAACCATTTGTGGAAAAAATTTTAGTGATAACAAGGGTCATTAATGATGTCATATTTTACAAGGATAGAGTCTACTTGGTGCCAGATTCAGGGCTTAAGAAGAATATCCTCACCGCAGTTCATGATTCACCTCTAGCAGGCCATCAAGGGTTTTTAAAAACCTAGAGACAGATCAGAGAGAGGTTCTCATGGAAGGGCCTCAAACAATATGTTATGAGACACGTCAGTGAGTGTGTGACTTGCTAGCAGAACAAGTCAAAGCATTCTCTTCCAGCAGGGCTACTTCAACCACTCCCCATTCCAGAGCATAAATGGGAGAGTATATCTATGGACTTCATCATAGGTCTACCCAAGGTCTAGGATAAGGACTGTATCTATGTAGTTGTCGACAGATTAACCAAGTTTGCTCACTTCTACACCATACTGACAGAGTATAACGCAGTTCAGGTAGACGATCTTTTCTTCAGGGAGGTCTTTAGACTTCATGGGTTGCCGAAGAACATCATCAGTGACAGGGATAGTCGATTCATAGGGACATTTTGGAGAGAGTTGTTTTAGTTGGTGGGGACAGAGTTGACACCTAGCACCAGCTATCACCCTCAGACAGATGGGTAGACCGAGATTTTCAACAAGTGGGTTGAAGGGTATTTGAGGAACTATGTAGGAGGACAATAGAG
>JASDQU011029748.1:40858-57537 GCA_032191745.1 Picea mariana | reverse complement strand
GTTCACCATTGAATGTAGGCGGTTTAATCTTGTTGATTTCCCTTTTCAATTCATCCCTTCCAGATTTTCGGTGTCTTCTGATAGGGGACGGGCTTGAACTACTGTGTGTCTCCTTGCCAGAATGCTTCGGGAAGAGACAATAATGTCTGCTACCACTCCTCGATCTTCTTCTCTTATCAGAGTTTCTAACACTTCTTGATCTGCTTGTGTCACTCTCCTTTTCCAATTTCTTTTCTATTCTTTCCAGGCTCTTCAACATTTTTAAGTTGAATTCACCTTGCCGATCCCTGATTTTCATGAGCTTTCGGCTATCAACTAGGCGAGCCTGGGCATCTTTCTAAAATCTTTCAATGAGTTTCATCATATGTTCTTTCTTATCCGTCTCTTTTCCGTGCCCATTAGAGTTTGTTCCTTCGAATCCCAGGTTGACATTCCTTCCTACCCTTTCGTCCTCTATTTCGGAGGCAATCTGCACCTCTTTCAATTCCATACTCGGCGTCAGTTTTCGACTGTCCTGACATTCATTGAACTCTACACACATGACGTGCATTCAATCGAATTTTGTTAGGCCTTAACCCTTCAAGAAAACTTACAACATTCATAAGCCAACGTGAACAAGAAAAACATTTTTACTTAACAAAGTTTTCTGAGCTCTGTCCGGCTCTGCAAATTCCGGGACATCGAAACTTCGAAATCTCGGTCCACGAAGATCCAATTGTTAAATCTTTCTTCATAACCAAAGTCACCCTTTCGAAACTTGCGATCTCGCGAGTTCGTGAATCGAAGACCCTCGACTCATTTCCTCCAAACGCCGATACCCGAGATGCGATACGGGTATGGCTCCCTCCTCGCTAGCGCTTGCTACACATGACCATAGGCTAGGGCTAAGTGCTAGCACTTCTTCGCCAACTCGCGACTTTGCGAGTTGGAGTGTTGAGCCTTCGTGCTCCTCCTTTGAGAATTATGAAATCGCGAATTACTTTATTCTCTGGGCCCACAGCACAGCTGCCGCCCTTCACCACCACGGCACATGGTACATTCAAGAGGGTCCACATCACCTTCGGTGACGTCTTCAGGTCCCACCACTCTCGCCAGTCTTCTCGACTCACTGGCACGTGGTACACACGCATGTGTCCACATCCATTCCAAATGGAATCCAACGGTCAGATCTTTCTCAGATCTATAGCGCAGATCCTTTCGGCGTTTTGGGCATCGAGAGTTCGTGCACCCCACATCTCGAACTTCCATCTGCCGAAATCTCGAAATTACGGTTTACTCCTCCGCTGAATCGGATGGTCAACTACCTCCCTATGATCTACGGTGTAGATCGTTTCGGCGTTTCGAGTTTCGGAGGTGTTCACCTCCCTCACTTCCCATCTCCCGACTTTGCGAAATCTGAGAGGTTTTGCGACTAATTCGAGCGCGACTCCACCGGATCTAACGGTCGAGCCTTCCTCCCAGATCTACCACGATTTTTCAGGTTTTCGGGATTTCGCGTATCGCGATTCCCACACTCCTGTGCATTTCAAAAGGGATTTTAATCCCTGTGCACATTTTCCAGATCTGACGGTCACGAGGGTTCACCTTCCCTCTCAAACAACTCCTAAGGCTCCAGCATTGTTGGTGTGGATTCCTCTCTCCCTGTGGCCATAGACCACATTGGTTGTGGTTTCGTACACCGCTATACCTCCTGAGCTTACCAGGGTCTGAAATTGGTTCTCCAGACATAATTTCTCCTCACACCCTCGGTCCAAAGACCACTCAACTGGCCCATCTAGGATCAGCGTCGAAACCTTAGCTCTGATACCAAAATGTAGCACCACTTTTCACTCACTACGGTGTAGGTGTTACTATGCAGAAATATAACACCCACTCTGGATTATAAAAGAACATGCATTTAAGCAAATGAAACACATTTAGACTCAGAGTAAGTCATATAAAGTATTGCTATCATAATTTTAAGAATGGCTTTAACCATAATTCATCTGCACAACAGAATACATGATAAAATATAAGCACCACAGGCATGCAAAACATAACATTTAACATAAGCTGATACTTATCTTGAAACTGAGGTAATTCCACCAACCAGGTGGAGGCCTTCCACGAACCTCCCAACCTTAGACCACATTGCTCACCAGCTCAGCAGTAGGTCACCCCCGAGCTGGGACTAAGCTCCACCCCAAGGCAAGGAATCCTAAGCCAGGCTAAGGTTACAGGGAAAACACATAGTCACGAGGAAGGAATTATCTTCCAAGAACCACTCACGCTCACTGCCCACAGACCCTCATTCCCCACATGCCTGTTCCACCCCAGGAGTATACACCTTCTTTGTCACCTGGACAGTCCTTCGGCTGCTAACCTCCCTTGCCTTGGGTTACAGTAACACACTGGACCGAAGTCTCTGGGCTCTGTGGCAACTACAGGGTTCATTCCAAGAGTCCTCTCCTTCCTCTGCGCACTCTCTCACCTAGAGAGAGACGCTCACAGGCCAAACCACCTATTCATCCAACCTCAAACACCCCTCTCGCTTGGAGAGAGTGTTTCACAACTGGTCACAATCCATACACAGTCCCGCACTGCGCATCTGCAATTACCCACGAAAATACAGACACCGGCTTCCTCGAAATGAGTTTAGAAATGGCAAATTGGTCTCACGGTCATGGCTTCGGGAAAGAGGCTTCACACACAAGTTCCATTTCGGATAGAGGATGCACATGGATTCCCAGACACCACACAGGCTTTTCGGTTCAGAATAGAGGTGAATCTGGCTCTTTCGGAATCAATCACAGGCTTCTGGTTCGATACAGAGGTATACATGGGTTTTCTCAGAGCCAGACACAGGATTTTCGGATCACAGAGACGCACGAAGGTTCTCTGCAGAACTCTGGTCCGTCGTACCGCTCCGAGCTCATACACGCTCAGGCCATCTGATCGAATGAGAGCAGGGCCCCCTCTCACAGCTCACCCTGGCCGTTTTATTCGCATGCACCAGGGTTGACACTTGTCGCCCTGGGAACTGCA
Organism: Picea mariana; assembly: GCA_032191745.1. Classification (NCBI taxonomy): domain Eukaryota; kingdom Viridiplantae; phylum Streptophyta; class Pinopsida; order Pinales; family Pinaceae; genus Picea; species Picea mariana. The sequence continues at coordinate 54,513 of JASDQU011029748.1, read as the reverse complement.
TGCGTTCCACCAGCAGGCATCTCTTCCTCATGGTTAGGAACTTAGGATAAAACATGAAATGCTCATGTTTTTTTTTAAATAATATTAAAATATTATTCCCAAGGCTGAAGCCCACTAGGCTTAACACTTAGCCCCTTTTCCCACCTTCCAGCCCCTAATCCCTTGCCTTCTCTGTGGAATCTCAGTCCCCCTTCACTCATTCATCGTGGTCGGTTTGCACCTGGTGGTGTTTACAAAGTTTTATTAATTGTTTTGCATGATTACATATACAACATCAGGCTCCTGGCCTTCAACACTTAGGCTCCCTGGCCTAACAAACACATAAGCCACCAGCTTATAAAAACGTGGTTGACCAACCTATAAAACATAATTACAATTCCTTTCAGAACATGATTTACAATAGGGCTCGGCCTTGGGGACACTACACTTAGTGATTCTCATAGGCTATAGTCAGTGGAAATAAAGGGGACTAATTAATTATTTAGTGTTGTCGGGGATAAAAAACAATCTTTTTAAAAAGTGACAATGAGTAACTAAGTGAAAAGGTGTTTTAAGTGAATTTCAACTTATACAGTCACTTTAATTTATAAAAAGTGTAAAAGGGTGAACGACAAATTAAAAGAGGAATGAGGGCGCCCTCTCTCATTATGCATTGTTATTTTCTAAAAACAACGAATTGGAGAGAGCTCTTGTAGCTTTGGCTCTTAGGATGAAAAACCCTGGAGAAAGACTGGGTTCGGTGGTGAGACTATCCACCATAGCTGATTGTAGAGGAAAAATCACTCATAACTTTCATTGTGCTTCATTGTGGCTGAGTTTCTCATCTTGGTGGTGAATTTTCCTCACTTGTGCCTGAGTTCTGCTTGTTTGAAAACCGAGTTTGGCTTTGGAGGGCTAGTTTTTTTGTGTTGGGCAAATTTATGATAAAGGGGGTCGAGTTATCATTGTTGGGGACCAATTTTACTTGTGCTAGCTAAGTTTCCTAGCCTAGGGCCACATATTTTCTCTGTTGGGTTGTGTATCCATTGTGGAGGGTGTGTTTTCTTAGTTGGGTCGTATCTCTCTTGTGTTTGGGCAAGCTATCTCCCTTTTTTGGTCGATTCTACAAACCGTGTGGGCCAAATATTGGTTGTAGGGGTCGTTTATCACATTATAGGGCCGAGTTTCAAGGGCTGACTCATTCTTCTATGGGATGAAGTCGAATTGTTATCATCTTGGTATCAGATTAAAGGAGTTGGAAGGTTTCCTCCTCTTATATTTCATAGATGTGAGTTATGGTCCCTTTACCTGCTTGTTGTCACATATATTTATCGTAAAGAAAAATAATCATTTGGCACACAAAATCCTATGACATTCACCCAAAACACTTAAGAAACCAATCTATAAATGTTGCAGTAGTAAACATGTGTATCCTACAGTGGAATATAACCTACATCCTAAGTGGTTGAGGAAAGTCATCACCCATAAATACACTAAACTCCTATAACATTTAGGGGAAATTTGTGACAACAATAGGTAGGTTCATTACACCAGTCCATGTCATGAACACCTATGTATTCCATCATGGTTATTTTATATTGAGTCTGTAGGCATCTCTTGGTCATGGTGCATTAACATTTTTGTTCTCAACATGGCAGTCTCACAAAGTTTTCATCATTGCACATCTTTTGAGGTTGTGGCTCTTCGATACAAAAATACAACATCGGTTCAAAATGAACAGAAAAAGCTCATGAACAAAAGCCATATTGCAAAATATTTATTGATGGAATATTGAGGGAGATATTGCCTCCCGAAGAAAACTGTCCCACTTCTACAAATCTGTTAGGCACTTATCCCAAGGTCAAATGGTCAAGGAATGGAACGTCGGGGTCTTCTAGCCTTGGAATAAATTTTGGCAAGCCAAACATGCTCTTTCTCCAAGCAAAGCAATTAATTTCTCCACCAAATGACGAAATCGTCCTCTTTTGGGACAAATTGTAACTCCTCCTTCATGGATTTGACAAGTCAAACTAGTCGTTGAAGGAGGAATAGTCAATGTGGACAAATGATGACCATTCTAGCTCATTTTTGTTCATTTTTCAAATGGAATTTGTCCTTAAATTGGAACGTTGCACCTACTCCACCAAATAGAGTCTTCTCAAGGACCATACGACGTCTTCTTTTAGTGGGGTGCACCTCTCATGTGGACAAATCAATTGATCAAGCATTCTAAAAATGGATTTTATCCCATTTTTACCATGGAGGGTCTAATCAAAAAATATTATCAAATGGTGTAGCCTCCAACCAATTATGGATGAGAAAACCAAGATTTTTATTTATTTATGAGGGAGGTAGAAACTAGTCGTTACAAATAAAACTATATAGGCTAGCCCCTCCTCTCATTTTTGTTGTTGAGACTTTGTGAGATCGTAATGACATTTTCATAACTCAATTATCTTATGTCACTGTGGATTGTCTACTATAATGTTTGTTTTGTTTAGTCTTGGATTGTTATAATTGTGCTTTGATAGGGGTTCCTTAGGATAATTGCAAGAGGTAACCAATCAATCCATTGAGGGGCTACATAGTCACATGGAAGAAAAAAGATAGACATTTGTCTCCTTACTTTCTTTGTGGGATCCTAGTGTAATACATCCAAGTTGTTGTACCAACTCCTTTGGGAGTACCTTCAACAAGGTCGACTATTATCACTTTGACCCTAGTTGATTGGTTGTCTTGGAGACCATCATGTAGAGGAGATCTCCTAGCAAATCCATAGAGGATCTCATCTCTTGTTGAATTTCTTGCATTGGGGGCGATAGTCCTTCGACTCCAAACCCAATTGACTAAAAATCCATTTGGGCCAACTTTAAGCTTGCGGGGTCACAATCTTTCCAACTAAGAGACATATAAAGGTAAAGGTAAAGGTAAAAAAAAAAAAAAAAACATTTCAATTTCTTCAACCATGTTACTTCAATATTTTTTTTAAATCATTTTTTAACATAAAAACTTAAAAACAAATCATATTCTAGCTTAGAATTTCATTTTTATTTTTTGTACGCTAGTAGATCTTGGATTTTTTGCCTCTAGGGAATTTCCCTACCCCAAGATACATGTACCCTTGAGTTTTTATGTTTCATTGGACACATCTTACAAAGGTTTTCTTAAGAAATTAATTTTACAATTCTGTAAAAGTAATTTTCATCGAGTTGGAAATTAATTTTACAACAAATCTGAAGGCTTTATGGCCCTATATTCATTTATACTTCGGTCCCTATCCTCTAGACCCACATATCTATTGAACTAGTGTATTTATACACTTGTGGGAGGTCTCAAAAGACAATTCCTTTCATTTTTTTCTACATATTATATTGTTTTTGTAGGTCTGATATAACAGGACAATGAGGAAACACTTCATTTACAACCACTTCTTACAATATATTTATGTTCCCGATCATCTAGAAAGTAGTAAGAACATTCATCCTTCTCACTTGTACTTTACTTGTTCAATATTTTGAGGATTGAGGGTAAGTTAGCTTGTTGTTTGGTCACTTTGTTTTCTAGATTATATTTTATTTTAGCAAGCAATTAAACAATTAACTCCTACCTTCACCTATTGTACTATGTTTAGGAACTGGTCTTGATACTCTTTGTGCTGAAGTGATAATTTGCAGGAAAACTCCCAGAGCCTCTTAGCGTAGGGTTTTGGCTCAAACAAGGAAGGATACGTGTTGTGGTGACATTGAGCACCTATCCCCTTTTTTGCTACCATAGCAGACTACAAACCTTGGTGGTCTTCTTGTTTGGTGGGTAATAGGACCTACAAGATTTTAATGCCAACAAGGTTAGAGGCTTTTCAAATTTGGCAACGCTGGGAGTGGCCCGTTTTTCAAATTTGTTTAAGGAGCCAGACCATGTGGATATGGGGAAGGTTTTCAAGATTATATCCTACTTTCCCAGAATGATTGATGAAAATGAGAATCATGAGTTATTTAAGGAGGTCACAGAGTCTGAATTATTGGCCATCCTATCCACTTACAAAAGGGGTAAGAGTTCGTGGGTGGACGAGTGGATAGTTGAGTTATACGAAGACTTCTTTGATACCTTGGGGGACAATCTATTGAGGGTTGTGGAAAAAGTTCGACAATCTTGAAAAGTGCCATGAAACACCAACTCTACATTAATTGTCATTATACCTAAAGTGGACTATCCCAAGTCTTTCGACAACTTCAGGTCGATTGCTTTCTGCAATTGTTTAGACAAAATTATCTCTAAGGTAATTGATGTCCATCTTAAGCCTATTCCCTTGAATGTGATCTCTTATGAACAATTCATTTTTTCAAAGGGTCGTCTTTGATCCAAGAGGATCTCCACACAATGATTCAATACTTTGCACACCATGAAGAAGATCATTAAATGTTGATTGATGATAGGTGACAAAGAATGGTTAATGTTTCATTTAAATTGTAAAAGTGATTAATACTTTAAATGAGTGTGAAAAACTCATGTATTATTCATTCAAATGGGGAAAATAATTAATAATTGAAGAGAGTGGAAACTACTGATGTGTTTGTCATTTGATTTGTAAAAGGGGAAATTAGTTGAGTGTGAGAATCCAACTCACAAATTAGTTTTGTGTGAGAATCCACCTCACAACTAGTTTTTCCATTCTCAAGAAGAGGATGAGAGTCTCATGGGTTGGTTTGAGATTATTCATCATTTTATCACAAGTGGTTTCCTAGTCTCAAGGGGAAGTTAAGGGTCTTATAGGTTGGTTGAGATGCTTTCTCCTTTTTTTTCCTTGAGTTGTTATTTTGATCCTAAATTTGTGGATCTTGTCTCCTTGAATTATGGAGAGAGGGAAACTATATAAATTCCTTATGTAAGTTGTTTTAAGGGAGGCCCTTTGAGGCCCCTTTAGGCCCCTTGGAGAGAGAGCTTTGCATGGTGAGGAATGTAGTCCTTCTTGTGTATGAAGAAATGTCACTTATGTGAGAGCCTTAAGTTCTCTTTGTACAAGAGAAGGTTGCTCTGTATTTTCAGCCTTGTATGGAGCATGTGCCACATTTTGTAATAAGGTTTCAACTGTTGTTAAATGAAGGATAATAAAGTGATTCATATTCCAAGCGGATCCTGAGACGTAGCCAGGACATCTCGTGAAATCTGTTAACACGTGGGTGTCAAATTATACGTGTGTGTTTTGTTTGCATTCTCGCTTGATTAAGTAGATATTTAATTACACATGTGCACATGATTATGCCAATTCGTTCACGTTCATATGCAATGATTAGTGATTATTTGTTCATGTTTACATACAATTAAGTGTCAATAAAAGAAGCAATGAGCAAAGAACCAAGCATGGCTTCGTGAGCTTGAAGAAATCAACCAGACCATTTAAGCATAAAACGTTGAATTGAGGAGGTTGCTTCAAGAATCCGAAGAAGAAAAGAAAAAAACTACGACTGCAGCTACAAGATATGGAGGAGCAATTTGGGGAATGCTCTGCTATAGGACAAGCATAAAGTCCCTCCAAGACCAGACCAACTTGTGGCCATGACATGTCTACTGGTTATGGTTCTTGTCATGAAAATGTTGATGGTTGCACATATTGTCAGATAATATAGGATGCTCTTAAGTCACTGTGTAACTAAGGTGATTTCCTAAAAGACTAATCTATAGCTTCATCCAACCAAGAGGAGCAGTTGGCCAAATTTCTAGAAGATGACCAAGTGTCACAAAGAGAAATGGAGGTAAAGAATTCTCCATGTTTAATTCCTTCACTTATTAATGATGATGCCTCTTTTTGAGTTTTTGAAAGGCACACCAAGGGAATTGGCTTGAAGTTGTTGAGGAAGATGGGTATAAAGGAGGAGTTCTTAGTATTGATGGACAAGGCATCATTCAACCACTAGAGGTTGAAGGAAGACCCTGATATGTAGGATTGGGGAATGGTGAAAGAGAATGGTCAAAAGCAACAGAGCAACAGAAGTAGAGGATTCTTCAAGCGAAGAGTTGAAATCATCACCGACAACATCTAATAAAAATCATGGCACATCACTTTATGAAAGTGATAGATCTAGTACGAGATTCTGAAGGAAATCAAAATCTCCTCGAAAAGCTTGGGACATCAAGAGCGTTGCAAAGCACTAGAAGAGAAAAGATCTTTACAGTGAAAGTGAGACATACATGAAGTCACACAATTATTGCATTCATTGCAAAATGAGTAGTCATTGTAGCAGGAAATGTTGTAAGCTTCACCCCGAGCTTCGTGGTAGACCAAGCAAGAAGCTCATACCAGAGTCTATGTAGTTGGAGACTGGATCCTCCTTAGTTCAAAAAAAAGGCCAAAAATCAAAGTGCACATAATTTGACGAAAACATAACCAAGTCCAAGAGCTCGACGAGAGCTTTCAAACGCGCAAACAACAATGCAAACGGACCTCGGATGCAAAAGTTATGGCCATATGAAATTTTTGGCAAACAAACAAATATGGCGAAATCGTACGGTGCTGACATCAGCATAACATCACATGATGATGTGGCAACACCACATGTTGCCATGTTTCATGTGTTTTTGGCACTTTTAGAGGTCAATGTGGACCAATAAAAATGTGCCACATGGCATCCACACAGATGCCACATGTCAGTATGGATACTGACGTGTTAGCTGATGTGGTTGTATGGTGATGGTGTCATCAGAGTGACTAGGCCTAATCCAAAATGGGTCCGAGAAGGCTTAAAAATAAAAGTTCTAGGAATTGAACGAAACCAGCGCCATTTCATTCGTCTCGGCGTGCTGATCCCGACCATATAATTTTTTTTCTCAAACGGACACCATATGTGAAAGTTATGTTATTATAAAGTTTTACATAAATGGTGAAAAAGTCAACAGTGAAAGGGTGACGTGGCACCTTATGGAGGTGACACGTGGCAGTGGCAAAGGTGACATGTGGCAGGTGCAAGATCAAACATGTGGCAGGTTGCAGGGTTGACTGGACAGTCGAGTGACAAGCTGATTGAGATTGGTTGGCCAAAGATCAAACACGTGGCAGGTTGCAGGGTTGATTGAACAGTCGAGTGACAAGCTGATTGAGATTGGTTGGCCAATACTAGAGTGACACAAGGCCCAATCCAGTAATACCACGTGGCACCCTGATGAGGCCAAATGGACTAAATATCAAAATTAGTTATATTTATCCTTCATAAAAATAGAACTCCAAACCTATTCTAGCGCCAACAACTTTCACAACACTCACTAACCACCAAGACACATTGCCACTTGTTAATGAGTACATTTATTTATTTATTGTGATATGATTAAAAAATCACTGGTCGTCGACAGGGGTCAAGCCTACGAGCTCGACCAACCATTAAATGTTTCGACCATATATTGTTATGTTTGTTAACCATATGGTTATAAAACCATATTATATCGTGCCAAGATTATGCCACATTTACTGCCATTCCAAATTAAATGGTGCGAGCCATATATTATATGCTTTAGTATTATCCCTTATAAAGGGGTCGTATCTCATCAAATAATGCCATATGCAAAGTTTTAAACTAGTTTTTCTTTTAAATATATTTTATTACCCATTTAAAAAGTGAGAGATTCGAATCATCATAAAAGTGGGTGGTTGAAACCATATTTTATGCCCTATTTTATGTAATTTGGTGAGATTTTGAGCCATAAAGAGTGGGTTTGTTGGGATTTGATCCCACAACCACTTCTTTATAAAGTAAAAGCTCTTACCATTTAGCTAGAGGTCGAATTATGCTAAATTTCGCAGAACAGTTCACTCTATGCAAGAAAAACCAGCGAGCCAAGCAAACTTTGGAGGTTTATTCCGGGAGCTACACTTATCATTTTTCAGTGCCGTCTATTGTATTGGGTTTCTAAGGCAGAGCATAACATAGCTGAGCTAGTAAGAGATCTATTTTATGTACTTTTGATGTACTTTTATAGCATTGAAGAATTAATAAAGAAGCCTCCCCCACTGAGACAAAGGCTCGACGACGTAGGCAACCTTGTCGAACTCCGTTATCAAGCTTGGTGTTATGGTTTGTTGTTCCTTATGTCTATTTTTTGTTCTGTATTGTTTAACATGACTACATCATTCTTTCATTAAAACCTCCTTACTCATTTAAGTTTTTGAATGGTAATTTAACACATGCTTAAAATGTAGCCAAGTCTTTAAAGATCAATTTCAGATCAAGTGGTATCAGAGCAGGTTGACGGTTGGTTTTTGAGTTTGCATGATTACTAGGTAAAATCTGAATCGTGGTGAAGGCAAGCTTGTAGAAGGGGATCTAGAGATTGGATTGAGAAAGAGGACTTCTCAAAGTGAGGAGATGGCATCAAAAGAAGGCATGCCTCAGAATGAGATCAAGTTGCAAAAGACTTTATTCGCCATGTCTGATATGGTAAAGGTCTTATATGATGATTAATTGGAATGAAATAGGTCTTTCCAAGGGGAATCTTCTAAACAAGACAAAAGTGAAGAAGGAGAGGATCCTCCTAAACCTCCTCCTTCACCTCCTTCTTCTCCATCAGCTTCTTCTTCTTCAAGTACAAGTTCCAAATCCACCGCAACAAAACATTCTCATAAACATAAACATGATATGCCTTTACTTAAGCTTGATGTGAAATTTTAATTACCCATGTATGATGGTGAAGTTAATGTAGAGAGGCTTGATAACTAGGTCAGACAGATGGAAGTTTATTGCAGTGTGCAACAGATCAAGGATGAAACAACTCAAATCAAGTTGGCATTGCTTTGTCTTGCAGACACAACACTCATCTGGTGGTAAAGCAAGTTGCAAAATGGCACGCAGCAAGTGGGTATTGTATTTCTATCATGGAAAGATTTTGTTTTTGCACTTAGAATTTTTTTTATCCTTTGGGTTATAAAGAGAAGGTTTTAATTGAATGGCAAGGTCTTAAACTAAGAAATGAACAAACAATGCAAGAATACACAGATGAATTTCGTAAGATGGCATTAATGTTGGATATTCCATTACTTACCCAAGAAACTCTTATGAAGTATATAGGAGGTTTACCTGCACATATTTGTAACACTGTATTTATGTTTGGACCTACTAATCTTGATGAGGTTTATGTTCAAGCAACCTACATTGAGGCAGGGAAAATAGGAGTTGGTGTATCAGAGGAATCGTATTCAAGGAAAGAGAACAAAAGGAAGAGGAATGGAAACAAAGCAAATTCAGCAACAAGAAAGGGAGAGAAAATCTCTTGCAAGCATTGCAAGAAAGAAGGGCATGATGATGAGCATTGTTGGCAATTGCATCCCGAGAAGAGACTGAAGTGGTTCAAAGAAAGGAAAGGAATGCAAACAGTTGCAGCAGCAACACGACCAACAGACTTGGGATATGATTCAGGTGATGAGACTAAAATCGCAACAGTTGGTTTGATAGGTAAAATTGGTGATGGATATGATTCTGGATGCAAGTTGTTTCACATAAGGGTGATAATGAAACACACTAATATTGATACATTGATAGATAATGGATCTAAATCTAACTTGATTTCAGAGGAAGTGGTTAAACAATTGGGATTAAACACGAAGATGCATCATAAACCTTATTCACTTAAATGGATAAGGAACAATCATAAATTGCACATAACAAAACAATGCACTTTAAAGTTTGTGATTTCATCAAGGTTTGTGATTTCATCAAGGTTTGTGGATGTGGTAATGTGTGATGTGGTGCCACTCAATTATTGTGGAATGCTCTTAGGCAGTCCTTATTTGTATGATCACAAAGCAATCTTCTACAGGGAACATAATCAATATCAATTAACTAAAGAAGGCAATGAATATGTTGTACATGCTCATCACTTAAAAACAAATCAATCTCTTCAAACAATGTAACAATTAAGGAAGGCAACTTATGCAAGCAACACACCTATATTTGTGCCATGTAAAACAATTGATCTTAAGCATGAACATGAGATGGTTGTAGAATGGAAGTTCAATCATACTTTGCTTCAAGATAAGTTAATTTCGTGCAAGTACTACAAACATATTAGCTCCTTTGCAATCATATTTCTAATGTTATCGCTGCTAATGTTTTCAACATGGATGGTAGTGGCTTCATTAAGACGTGAAAGAGTACAAGTGGCTAACAATATGTTGTTAGTTGTCATGGTTGTTTTGCAATTGATTATGATGAGATAGGTGCACATGGCAAAGTTTAAAGACAAAGAACAAGTGGGGTAGCCTATCCCACACTTGATGATTGGTTAGTACCCTTTTGGAGGACCAAAAGGTCTTAGTAGGGAGACATGATCCAAAATGGGTCTAGGAAGGCCTAAAAATAAAATTTCTCGGAATCAGACGAAACCAACGCCATTGCGTCCATCTCGTCGCGTTGATTCCGGAAATATAATTTTTTTTCTCAAACAAGCACAGCATGTGAAAGTTATGCTATTATGAAGTTCTGCATAAACATTGAAAAAGTCAACAGTCAAAGGGTGACATGGCACCTTCTGGAGGTGACACGTGGAAGTGGCAGAGGTGACACGTGGAAAGTGCAAGATCAAACACGTGGCAGGTTGCGGGGTTGACTGGACAGTTAAGTGGCAGGCTGACTGGGATTGGTTGGCCAATACCAGAGTGACACAAGGCCCAATTTAGTGATGCCACGTGGCACCCTGGATGAGGCCAAATGAACTGAATATGAAAATTAGTTATATTTATCATCCATGAGAATCAAACTCCAGACTTACTCTAGCGCCAACGACTTTCACAACACTCACTAGCCATCAAGGCACATTGCCACTTGTTAATCAATATAGACATCTATTTATTTATTATGATATGGTTAAAGAAGGATACCAACCATTATTCTAGCACCAACGACTTTCACAACACTCACTAGCCAACAAGACACATTAACACTTATTAATGAGTATTGACATTTATTTATTTATTGTGATATGGTTAAAAAAGGGTCGATTGACGGGTTCAACACTGCGAACCCGACCAACCATTAAATATATTTTATTACCCATTTAAAAAGTGAGAGATTCGAATCATCATAAAAGTGGGTGGTTGAAACCATACTTGATGCCATATTTTATGTAATTTTGTGAGATTTTGAGCCATAAAGAGTGGGTATGTTGGGATTTGATCCCACAACCACTTCTAGAAGGTTTTAACATCTAGCCATAGGTTGAATTATGCCAAATTATGCAGAACAATTTTCTTTATGCAAGAAAAACTAGTGAGACAAACAAACTTTGGAGGCTTATTCCGAGAGCTACACTCAACATTTTTCAGTGTTGTCTGTTGTATTAGGTTTTTGAGGAAGAGCAGAACATAATTGAGCCAGTTAGAGGTCTATTTTATGTACTTTTGATGTACTTTCAGAGCATTGACGAATTAATAAAGAAGCCTCCCCCACTGAGACAAAGGCCTGGAAACGTAGGCAACCTTGTCAAACTCTGTTATCAAGCTTGGTGTTATGATTTGTTATTCCTTATGTCTATTTTTTGTTCTGTATTGTTTAACATGGCTGCAACATTCTTTCATTAAAACCTTCTTACTCATTTAAGTTTTTGAATAGTAATTTAACACATGCTTAAAACTTAGGCAAGTCTTTAAAGATCAATTTCGGATCAGGGTCGTATGGAATGTTGATGTGGTAGTACGATGTTGACGTTTCCACTGACTGGGTAGTACAATGTTGACGTGGCAGAGTAACGTGGTTGTATGGTAGATGGTGTGGCATTGATGTGTCAAATGACTGGGAAATACGACAGATGATGTGGTAGCATGAGAGGCGGCCACGTTTTAGGTGGATTTCGCCTTTTCAGGGGTCCAAATGGACCAGCAAAATTGAGCCACGTGTAATATGTACGGATGACATAGCAGTACAAAAGATGACGTGTATGTTAACATGTCGACTAACGTAGTGCTGAATGGGATACTAACTATACAATTGACGTGGTGGGCTTGAAATGTAGCAACACAGTGGCAGATGATGTTGAGTTGAATGGACCAGTGACTAGGCAATCATGGGGCTCCACGTGGGCCAATGAAAGGCTTCCACATGGAAGCCAAAATTTTCCCAATAAGGGCTAGGGTAAAAAAAAATTAAAAGGTCACCAGACCGGCTGGCGCCGAACCCAGCGATCGAATCGATCGGTGGCCAAACCAATGAAACTGAATTTTGACAGGCTGTTTCAATTGGTAAAACGGTCAGACCCGCTGGCACCGAATTCAATGGTCGAACCGAATAGCCCCAATCAGAAGCTTGGAATCATTGGGAGTTCCAACAACAAACACAAATTAATATATATTAAAATGTTGCAACGAATACCCCAAGTAGGAGCCTGCGGGTTTGACCTCGAGTCTCCCCTCCAACAACCACAACAAATTTCCAAATATTCCAAGTGGGATGACTTGGCAAGTCTGCCCAACTCAAGTTGTTTAAACCAATGTTTCTGCTAGTGGTCAAGGGTACATGGGCGCGCCCAAATTTCGACACACTTTTCTAGACAAAGCAATCATTAATGCAAAGGTACAACCTGTGTAGCACGTGGATCGAGGCAGAGATCCCTGGAAGTGAAAGTGACATAATTTAATGAAATTATAGTCATTTTTGAATGATTTTGCAAGCCGAGTCAAATGGCAGAGTTTGTTTTGTGATTTGAGCAACGAAATTTTAGGGCTTTGGCCGAGCCCATGTTTGTTTGACACACTTTTCCAGGCAGAGTTGCACCTTTCAGAACATGGTCAAGTTTACAGTCAAAAGTTGTAGAATGACGAGATAGACCTAGTGGTGTTATGTTTGTTGAGAGTTGAGCAACCGGTTGAGCACCTAGGCACGAAACCCAATGTAAGTTTCTTGCATTTTATGGTTTTTGCCTCTTTTTGGAAATTGCAAGAGAATGAATGTATGTTGCAGATTTTGGTGATCTTTGAGCACTGCAGCAAGGCAATAAGATCTGAATTATTGCAGGAAATTCATTGTTTGAGCCTTCCATGCAAATCAAGACGGTGCGGTAAGAGGCCATTTTGACACTTCGATAGAAAGTAGTCATGTTTATAGCCAAAAGTCTCAAAATTACGAGACAAGTGTGATGATGATGGCATTTGCCTTATTTATTATGTTGCACATGTTTGTAATGGGGGGTTTAAAAACCATAGAGTTACCACTAGTGCCCATTTGGGGGTATTTGCCTTAATGTTAATGATGTAAAAGGTTGTAACTAACCACTCTTGAAAGTAATGATGAGAGTGAGAGGCATTTTGTTCTATGCCTAAACTTTTCTTAATCTTGATTACAATATTGTAATGGGTCTTGTAGCCAATTTTTAGTGAGAGGAATTATTTTTTCCTAGGCCTGTTTTGGAAATCATTGTAAACTTGTCCATGAGTGTTTTATAAACTATTGGCAACTATGGTACCACTTTGAAAAGTTGTAATCCATGTATTGTCAGCTACAGATTTGCATTGAATGTTAGCATCGACATCCTCATTCCGAAGTACAAACGTGAAGTAGAAGAAGGTTGTGGCCTTCCATAGACATTTGTTATGCATATCAAAGAATTAGTTGTAGATTATCATTGATGCAAGTGTTGGCATTGAAATCAACATTTTGAGGTACAAAGGTGAAGGAAAAGAAGGTTGCGGCCTGTCAGAGACATTT
>JASDQU011029746.1:6137-20705 GCA_032191745.1 Picea mariana | reverse complement strand
GAGAGTTCTCAGCTCAGTAAACAGGTTAGCTAATTTTTGAATGCATCAGTCCTAGAGCTCTGATTTAGCCTATGGTAATGTTGTGTTGTATGGAGAAGTCTCTTGTGTCTTTTATTTGTATAATCTTAAAGCTCAGTTCAAGGTGCATATTTTTGTATTCCCACTATTTATATAATAATGAGATTTAATGTTATGGATATTCATCTTAGTTATTCAGCACAATTTATATCTCTAATATGATGGAATACGTCCAGTAATAAAGATATGGAAATCATGTTTTATCCTATGTTTGTTATGAATGAGTAGCACCTCTGCGTGTATAGTTTTAATTCTTAGTCCTTATTAGAATATCATACATGAGTTGCATGGATGCCATTTATAGTATTGTTTGGTACGTTTGATCCTCCATCCCCGACACAAGACCTTATGGTCTCTCTGATCCTCTCTACATATTAGGTGAGACCTTCCTCGGCCTTGGTCGAGGATTGATATGCCAGTGCTTAGGGGTTTTTGTTGGACACGCTATGGATGAACCTTGGCTCTCAAACCCCCTAGAGTTAACAAGATCATCATGCGCACAAGCATGTACTGAAATAACGACACTCCACAGCGCTAGAAAATGGTTCTGTTGTCAGGACCTGAAGTCTTGTTGAGATTGATGGAGGAAAATATAAATGTGGTGGCATCCATCTAAGGAGGATATTTAATATTGGATAACAAAGGGTAAGGTCTTTGTCACATAGGCCCTCACTATCACTACTGTCACTACTAGTATCTTCGACTCCAAGCCTCTTCGTGGGCCTATCCTCACCTTTGATCCACTCTTAAATATCTTTTTATCCACTCTTTCGAGTCCACTGGTGCACCACACATTTCACTTATATCCAAACTTAAATCTCCTCCTTAGATGGATTCCACCGTATTTCTCTTTTCCTCCATCAATCTCAACAAGACTTCAAGTCCCGAAAATGGAACCATTTGATATCATTGTGCAATGTCATTGTTTTAGTACATGTTTTTGTGTGCCCTGATCTTCTTAACACTGGGGGGGTTTAGACCCAAGGTTCGCCAATAGCATTTCCAAAAAAAACCCTAAGCACTGGGTAAAGTTCATGAATATCAAAGTAAAAGCAACGACAGGATTGCAAAGAGGCTTGGAGTCGAAGAAACCAGTAGTGACAGTATTGGTAGTGAGGGCCTAGGTGACAAATCCCATACCCTTTGGCTATTGCAGTATGTCACAACCTAGAGAGGAGGAAGAGCACACATGTGTGGTGTGTGGGCACAAATTTTTGGTGCATCAGTGGACTCAGAAGAGGAAGAATCACATGGTTACGCACTGACAAGAAGAGAATTTGTTGCACGCTACAATAGGTTGCTAATTAGATAGGATTTTGGCTCTCGATGTAGTGGTGGTACATTGAGCATCCAAGCGAGCAGTACATGGAGAAGTCGTGTGCTAAGCGGAAAAACTGACTCTAAGCAAGGTGGAAATACGAAGATAGGAAAAGGAGATTAATTGAGTAGTGGGAGTGTGTGGATTGGCCTAGATGTAGGTGTGCACGTTGGTGGTGTGCGGTTAGATCAGGAGGACAGGGCACAAGATGTGGATCTGTCATAAGTGAAGAAAGATGGAAGCTCCCCTAGTGGTGGGGGAGACGAACTGATAATGTTGGATAGTCTTGCGAGGCTACAGCTAGATAGTTATTTGGGTCCCATCGCAATACATTTTAGGAGAAGATGGTCTTAGCCCCCCTTTCTTCCACCCCCCTTGCACATTTTTTAATCACGAAGAACACACAGTAGATAGTGAAGAGGTTAGTGTTGAAGAAAGAGAAGAAGAGGAAATGAGTGACATGATTAAAGGAGAAGGTGAAGTCAACAATACAGTTACGAGGAAAATATCTAGGGCAAGGGGTAAACCACAACAGATGGAATGACACCCAGAAATCAACTCTAAACTCAAGTATGCTAGATAAATAGAAATGATAACAAGAGAAATCTAAGATCCTACCTTATCTGGAGGTCCGAAGAAGATCTCGGTTGAGCTCATGACCAAAAGCTTGATGCCTGCAACCTGTCCTCAACAATCAAGATATACAAGCATATAGAAAATATATAGAAATTCAGCATATAAACTAGCATAATCCATTGAAATGTATGACAAATATTCCCATGGAAAGTAATGTAAATATTTTCAACATATAATTGGATGAGAAAAGAGTATTTCTATTAATGTAATCAACATAATTACATAGGTGACAAACTTTTTTAGCGACACATATCGAAATTGAGAAACCAAGTCCCTCTAGTTGGGCCTTCACCACTTCAATCCTCCATAAAGGAAAGTTCACAAGTAGTAGGAGTCAATGAGGTTCTCCATATCAATATAGGAAGAGCTTGGGTTTGAACACAAAGAGTTCATACTTTCAAGGAAAAAGGGATGCAAACTCAATATGAAGGAAATTTCTCCATAATGTCTTGCTCTCAATGGTGTGTGTGTCCAAAGGCTTGTATATGGCTCAATTTATAGCCTCCAAATGGAATTGAAGGGTCAGGTCGGAGCATTTCCAATATATGGAAGGTCAAGGATAATGGATGTCGTTACATAGCGTGGAAACCCGACATGTTTTTTTAATTTTTGAGTGAAAAACCTGATGTATGCGGGCTATAATGGACCAACCTATGTATACACGAGTTTTCTAATTGTAGGTCACGTATATGGAAAAAAATATTAATTTTGGTTTTGGAGTGAGAAAAAGGGGAATTTAAGTCTACAAAGGGAAATGGACGGCCATCAAAGAAATATGTGTGGAGTGCGGCAAAAATTTCTATAACAAATACTTTACTCCAAGCAATAGTGGCATGGAAGGATCTAGACAATAGCAGTCAAACGAGTGGAACTAACTCTAGTTCCAAAATGGCCAACCAATATAGTATGCTAAGATTTCTTGTGTTCCATGGAACGGGTAAGGATGATTTCGAGCAACACCAGTTCACCTGCAAAGCAAATTGGTCTGTAAAGAGATTTATAGATGAGGTGGGTAAGATCGCGCAACTGGAGACTACATTCAACGATCGGGCCCTGAAGTGGTACATGAAGTATAAGGATACTACACAAGTAGGACAGGCCAGTTTCCTAGCCGATATCAAACAAGATCTGCTTCAGGAATTTCAGAATCTAAAGTCATAGTCCCAATGCATTACAAAAATCAAGGAAATCAAGCAAAATGAGGGAGAGATCATCTAGGATTATGACCAATGGTTCAAAATATTGTTGGATAGGACGATGTTCCACATACAATATGTGAAACACAAATAATGGTTCATTGTGGGGTTTCTCGTCCATATCCAAGTCCCACTTACCCAACAAAAGGTGATGAATCAGGTCGAGGTAGTTGAGATTACGATGCGCTTGGAAGCCACACCTGGAGGTGCAGAAACATCGGTCAGGTTGGCACAGGCTCAATCACAACTGACCAACCTAAAAATAAAATTACAAGATATGGACAAGACTAAATTCATGCGTGAACATGTGTGGTGCACTACATGTCACTCAGAAGAGCATCGATGAGACGAGTGCCTGGTCCTTCCAAATTATGTGGCACTAGGTGCGCCAAGTCCATTTCCATATGGACAGTAGGAATGGTGTGAAATATGTCATCGGTGGGGCCATGTGCCACCCCATTTCCCCACCTTACATAAGTATCAATCAAAGAATCACACCCTCTTTTGTGAATTCTATAAGTCTGACGGCCATGATATTAGTAGTTTTCGCTCCCTCCAGTTGATGCAAGATAATACTCGAGATGAATTTCGGGTACAAGAGGAAAAAATGGGTGGTGAGCGCATTGGTGACGATAGAGGAAGATATCAGGGAGGACCTCGAGGTGGGTATGGATGTGGCCATGAATGAGGATATGGTGGAGGAGGTGACAGAACCCCCACATGTTTGAATTGTGGTGAGATTGATCATGTCTCACAATTCTGCACTAAGTCCCAACTGTTGTGTGCATAATGTTATAGTCCTGAAAATGTAACTGAGGATTTTCAAGAGTTGATGAAAAGGTGGGAGGACAAGAAGGGTAATTGTAACATGGTACAGGTTGATCCATGCAAAAACAAGAAGAAGAATGGAGAAGTGGGCATCCGGGTAGTAAACATTGGAGGGGCAAAGACAGGGGAAGACTTTGAGCGTGGAGAAGGTTCAGGTCAACAAACAAAGGGAAATATTAAGAATGCCCCCCAACCCCCTCCTAATTTTGATGCAGCTCAGCAGAAGCAATTTATACGCGATATGTAGAGATACCCAGAGGAAGAATGAACATGCAAGGAGCTACAACGAGTGACTAAGAGATCTCTTGAAGAGGCACGGGTCTAAGAGGAAGTTAATAGGGAAATGTAGAGGTTGCTAGAAGAAGCATGGATCCACGAAGAAGTGCAGTTGGAAACACAGAGGTCATTGGAGGAAGTGCATGTGCACAAAGAACTATGCAAAGATATTTGGAGAAACCTCACGTGCGCAAAGAAATCCAGTTTGCAACCCAAAGATCGATAGAAGAAGCACGTAGACAGACTATGATGTGACCCACTGAGAAGGAAGCATATGAATAGTGCCAAGAAGAGTTGCAACGCACAGAGTGCATAGAATCTTTCTATGACCTCAATCACATGGAAGAAACAGAAGATCAAGTCAATACCTTCTTGATTTGTTGTTTTTGTTTTCTTAAAGATCCTGAAGTTGAAAGTAAGTTGACTCATATGTTAACTACTTGCATGAAAGAACAAGGAGAGGATATTACCATCACAAATCCGCTACCAGAAAGGGATGTCTACCAGGTCAGCAAGAAAAAGCATAGTGGTTGAGAGTTTAAGATGACAACAAATCTTAGTGGGTATGATATGGATGGAGTCATTTTGGATCTAGGATCCGATGTGAACATTTTACCCAATAAATCATAAGAAGTGATGGGGAAACTGAAGTTGGCCTAGTCGTCCATTAGAATTCGATTAGCCCATAAGTACAAGATCTACCCCATCAATCAGCTAGAGCGGGTAGAGGTGAATATAGAAGGAGTAAAAACAAAGGCCAACTTTGAAGTCATTGAAATCATGGATGAGTCGTATCCCTACCCTACATTTCTAGGAATTCACTGGGATTTTGAAAACAATGCAGTGTTGAATTTGAAAAGGTGCCAAATGTCATTTGAGAGTGACATCATGCATGTGGTTGTGCCACTGGATCCATATGAAGGTGATCACTACAATGATCATGTCAATAAGGATGCGCAAAGCTCGGTAATTGAAAATATTTACAAGGTCACAGGGCGCATGGAGGATTACATCAACCCCACCACTAATGGGGAATTAAGTTGGAGGAGTGTCGAGACTTATGACACATATTCTAAATATGCCTTGGATAGATGGAAAAATAATGTTTATGAGGTGTCAACAAGGTGATGTGTGCGGATAACAAAGGCAGTGCAATGGATAGGATATGAACTTTCCAATGCCCTGCAGTTTGTTGGCACTGAGCCAGTGGAGACATTCCTGGTCCAAATGGAGAAGACCATCCCCATAGACCAGAGACTTCAGGCCATGGATGTCATGGCTCGAGGGACCCCGGTGAGGTGGTGGGAAACCAATCACCCAAATATTTGGAATGGGATAAGGTAGTCAAGTTTATACAGGTGTGCTTCTAGCGTGTTGCCAACTTTGAAGTGGCCAACTAATATAAGGGAATAGAGGATCCCCAAGAACACATATCCATTTGTGAACGACGTTGGACTACTACGAGCATCCCTGAAGCCTAATGGTTCCATCGGTTTTTTCATACCATGGATATGGTCCCCCAAAGTTAGTATATCTAGGAGGAACAAAGGAGACAAATAAGTGAGTGGACCCATATGACTTCCCAGTTCCTTTCGACATTTTGTTTCACTTCGAATACTCCAGTTGATAGTGAAGCTCTCGTTCGGGTTAAGGACTTTATTTTTCATCGATAGAAAAACACTACTAGTCCACTATTGGTCTTCTCATATCATCAGCCATTGTCCAAGCTAAAATAAGTAGTACATTGCTAGAAGATTGCAATGGACAACATTGACAATGAAAACCCTCATAACGTTCAGATCACCCAGTCCCTTCAAGAACGTTTTTCTGAGCTCGAGCGTCAGCTCCTGGAATTTGTGCAAAAACTTAAGGGCACAGTGTCATTTTTTGTCGATGTCATTCCATAAAGCAGCTGGCTTGAGGACGAGCCAGGTAATAGTGGTGGGGGATTGTTGGCACCCAAAGTTTTGGGTCCATTTTTGTGCACATGTGCAAACGAATTTCCTGTGCATTCATACAGAAGTTGTGTGAGCACCTAAGGAGATCCATGAAAGAATTACATAATGTGTGCATCCTACTGGGTTTTGTTAAGTAGCGCACCAATTCTAAAAATGGTCAAGGGTGCATCAGTCAGATTTTTTTCAATTGAATGCTTCGATTTGATTTTTGTCAGTTGCACCGAAAAAAAAAGAAGATTGATGTCAGAAGCAAGAAAGGAATCACCAGGATATCTCCCAGAATGATTGTTACCAATAGGAGATGAACATGTGGGGTAGCCAGAAGATGAGTTGTCTAGGAAGTTGTGATTTCCCTTGATGTAGAGAAACTATATAGAGCCCTGGTAGGTACCAGAAGCATGTGAGGTTGTTAGATTAGACAAGCGAGTGGAGAAGAATAGTGAAGGAAAGTGCTCCCTAGTAGAAAAAGATACAAAAGAGAGTTCTTAGCTCAAAAAATAGGCTGGCTAAATTTCAAATGCATCAGTCCTAGAGCTCTAAGTTAGCCTATTGTAACTTGTGTTGTGTGGAGAAGTATCATGTATCTTTTATTTTTCTTAATCTTAAAGCTCATCGCAAGGCATATAGAGTTGCATTCCCATTGTTTATATATTAATGAGATGAAGTCCTATGGTTGTTCAACTCAATTATTCATCACAATGTATATCTATAATATAATGGAATGTGCCATGTAACAAAGATATGGAAGTTCTATTATATATTGTGTTTGTTATGAATGAGTAGCACATATGCGCGTGTTGGCACCCAGATTTTTGGGACTAGTTTTGCGTGTGCGCACAAATGAAAGTTGTGCATGCTCATCCAAAAGTTTTTCATGTGCATAAGGAGATGAAAAAAAGAATGTCATAGTATGTGCATCAGACTAGGTTTTTTTAAGCAACACACCAAGTCTAAAGGTGGTCAAGGGTGTGTTGGTCAGAGTTTTGTCAGTTGAGCGCACCAGTCCAAGTTTTTTCAGTTGCTATGAAAAACAAGAAGATGCTCGCCGAAAGAAATAAATGAATCAAAAAGATATCTTCCAGAATAATTGTTGCTAGCAGCAGATGAAGATGTGGGGCATCCAAAATATGAGTTGGAAGAGAAGTTAGGATTTACCCTGATGCAAAGAATCTATGTGGAGCCCTGGCAGGTACCGAAACCGTGCAAGGTCATTAGATCAGACAAGTGATTGGAGCATAATAGTGAAGGACAACTCTCCCCAATAGAAAAATATGTAAAAGAGATCTCTCGACTCAGAAAATAGGCTCACTAATTTTCGAATGCATCAATCCTAGAGCTCTGAGTTAACCTATTATAATATTGTGTTGTATGGAGAAGTATCGTGTGTCTTCTATTTGTTTGTATATTAAAGCTCAGCACAACATGCATATTGTTGTATTCCCACTATTTATATAGTAATGAGATGAAGTCTTATGGTTGTTCAGCTCAGTTATTCAACACAATGTATATCTATAATATGATGGAATACATCCAGTAATAAATATATGGAAATTTTGTTCTATCATGTGTTTGTTATGAATGAGTATCACATGTGCATCTATAGTTTTAATTCTTAGTCCTTATTAGAATATCAGACATGAGTTACATGGATGTCATTTACAGTACTATTTGGTATGTTTGATCCTCCATCCCTGACACAAAACCTTATGGTCTCTATGATCCTCTCTACATCTTGGGTGAGACCTTTCTCGACCTTGGTCGAGGATTGATATGTCAGTGCTTAGGGGTTTTTGTTGGACACACTCTGTATAAACCCTTGGTCTCAAACCCCGAGTGTTAAGAAGGTCAATGTGTGTGCAAGTGTGTATTGAAACAACAACACCTCACAACACCAACAAATGGTGTTGTTGTCGGGACCTGAAGTCTTGTTGAGAATGATGGAGGAAAAGAGAAATGTGGTGGAATTCGTATAAGTATGAGATTCAATACTAGACAGAAGCAAAGGAGGATGAGTTTTCCCTATGAGATACGAAAGGATTGTGATTGAACATGAAAGAATGGAAAGGTAGATACCTTTTCTATGATATGCATGAAATTGTGTTCTATCATGTGTTTGTTATGAATGAGTAGCACCTGTGCATATATATTTTTAATTCTTAGTCTTTATAAGAATATCATAGATGAGTTACATGGATGCCATTTAAATTATATTTGGTATGTTTGATCCTCCATCCCCAACACAAGACCTTATGGTTTCTATGATCTTCTATGCATCTCATGTGAGATCTTCCTCGACCTTGGTCGAGGATTGATATGTCAGTGCTTAGGGTTTTTTGTTGGATACGCTCTATATGAACCCTAGGTCTCAAACCCCTAGTGTCAAGAAGGTCAGTGTGTACGCAAGCATGTACTAAAACAACGACACTACACAACACCAACAAATGGTTCTATTGTCGAAACCTAAAGTCTTGTTGAGAATGATGGAGGAAAAGAGAAATGTGGTGGCATCCGTCTAAGGATGAGATTCAATACTAGACAGAAGTGGAGGAGGATGAGTTTTCTCTATGAGATACAAACGGATTGTGGTTGAACATGAAAGAATGGAAAGGTAGATACCTTTACTCTGATATGCATGAACTATTTTTTCACAGAATTTCCATGTTTGTTGCATGAGTGGTTAAAAAGACAAATGGAAGTTAATTCGACTATGTTACCATTAGAGTCAATAGTATGGGATCAAGCCAATCTTGATAGTTTAAAGGCATTGGATAACAAGTGGACTTAGGCTATTGATTTTTGGTTTGCTTGAGTGAAGGAAGGCTACATTATTGAGTTTGCTATAGAATATAATGATTCTTTTAGCAAGGCTAAAAGAAAGTTTGAAGAAGGTCCAAGAAAGAGGATGTTAGAAGACATTCCCCTTTGGATCAAGATGTTGTTCGTAGAAAAAATAATGACATGTATGGAGCCTTATATGATGGTTAAGTAAACCCCCAAACATTGGTGGGGGGTTCTGAAAAAGGTGGGAGAAATAGAACCAGAGCACGGATCTAGTGAGGAGGATCCAAGAAGTTGTTGATATGAGGTGAGGACTAGAATGGACCCAAAAGAGAAAAGGAGAAAAAGCATTGAAAGATACACAAGAAGAGTTGAGACGAGGGAGAAATATGAGAAGAAGAGTAGAGAAGAGTTAGTCGAGGGTGCGTAGTGAGGTATCAAGCCCAGAATGAAGAGGAAGCTCACACTAGGTAGTGTTGTGGGAGAGGATGTTGTGTCGGAGTGGAGTATAAGTGAGGACAGGCCTGTGAAGAGTCTTGGAGTTGAATATACTATTAATAATAGTAGTGGTATTAAGGGTATAGGTGACGAAGCCCATACCCTTTGGTTTTTTCGGTATTCTGCAACCATGAGAGGAGGAAGAGCGCATATGTGTGGTGTGTGGGCGTAAATTTGTGGTGCACCAGTGGACTTGGAAGAATATGAATCACACTGTTACGTGTTGACAAGAATATAAGTTGTCGTGAAGTACGGTGGGTGTTGGCCCTTGGTTATGGATTAAGGATGAAATTGAAGAAAAAGGAAGAGAAAAGACAAAGTATGAACTTTGCAGAAGACACACTGATTGAGAATGGGTCAAAGTGGTCAAAGAAGTAGAAAAGAAGGAGCGAAGTAAGCAAAAATGATTCATTGAACAAGTAGATCGAGGAAGACAGATCATCAAGGAAGATGGATCATGGACAACTCAGCAAGCAGAAAAATCCACCGACGGATGCTTGGAGCACCTCATGGGAAAGAAGGAAAGATAGGTTGGTGAAGCCCTGAAAATGCGGGTAAAGTGGACCTAGGGTTTTAGACACCTAGGGTTTTGGATCTAGGGTTTTGACACCTAGACATTTGTCATGTAATGTATAAATAAAGGTCTAGGAGATTCTAGAGGGTTGGTCAATAATTGGTTCATGCTATTATGGTTAATGGTTGTCGGGTGTAGTGATTGTGAGAGAGAGAGAAGCAAGCTATTGTAGAGAGATTTTGTTGTAAGATCTTCAGCTGGGTGCAAAGATCAACCTTGCAAATGGGTGCACAAGGAGAGGACAGAAGGAGAAAAAGAGAGAGAGAACTGCAAGCTAAGTGCGCAGATAGAACTGTGTGTTTTCACATAATATATCAAGAAACACAGTTTTGTGGACGTAGTCCTAGGGAGAGGGTGAACCACATATATCTTATTGTTACGTGTGATATATGTTGTGTTCTTTTCTTTCATTCATTCAATTATTGCATTATTGTGCTATATCTGAGACATAACTGTGCAAAGTAGGCTTAAGTTGGTAAAGAATAACTAGCTCTGTGTGCTTTTTCCTTGGATCCACTTTGCATTTCCCCTGGTTGTAGACACTTGTGTCCTGCAACCCCCTATTGCTACTTCAGGTGAGACTGCATGTACTCTGCAGGTGTTTTCAAAAGGGCCAATAGTTAGGGCTGAACCCTCGGTTTTCCCCTATGCCAACAAATGGTTCTGTTGTCGGGATCGGGATCTTCTTCAGGGAATGTCAAGGTCGTTTCCATCGAAGACAGAGATTCAAAAGTGGATAGAAGAACAAGAAAAGGATTTCACTAGAGCTCAGAACAAGAACCCTAATCTTAGTATAGAATACTAGTCTGGAAGGTACATCTTCACCAACATACATGAGATTTTCTTTGGAGGAATTCATAAGGAGCTACACGAGTGGTTAGCCAGAATAGAAGATACCCAGTTTGAAATCACTTCTAGACCACCTGTGGTCTGGACGTCGGTGTTGATCAAGAAGGTCAAGAGAGTTGATAACTTCGTGTCAAGAGCATTAGATCATTGGTTTGATAGAATTATTGAAGGGTACATTACTGAGTTTGCTATTGACAGAGTAGAGTCATATATCCAAGAAGAGAGATATTTCTTTAAAGGACCTACAGGAAAAATTTTACACTTTTAGAAGTTGAAGATCAAGACATTATTGCATGAGAAGAACATCTTGAAGATATAGTAATCGGTCGGATTGAAAAGATAATGTTCAAGAACTCAGACAACGACAACAACACAGAGGTTGGAAACACGTGCAGTGGGAGAACCTTCAAAGAGGTTCCTCTGGTAAACTTGTTTGAGCAAACTCAAGAGCCACTGGCACAGGACGAAGGGTTCTACAGTGGAGAAGAAGAAGAGTTATCGAATGAGGAACATTAAGAGTATTCTAGGGAAAAGGAATGGAAGAATAAAGAACCTCGCTGAGAAGAATCAAAAACTTCAAGGACTGCACCTACCGTCGAACTAAGTACTATTACTCCTCCTATTATTCTAGAAGAACTAAGTAACTAGAGTAGCTAGAGTTATCAAAGCACTCAGAGCATTGTTACCAGCAGTTCAACACATACTCAGTCAAGAAACCTGGGAATATCTATGGAAAATGAAATGAGGCTACCTATCTTTAGAGGAGATGGATCTAAAGATCATGATCAGCAATGTTTTTTATGCAAAGCTATATGGAGTATTAAGCAAGTCAATGGAGAAGTTGTTAAGAGAGCTCAGTTTAGTACTACCTTGAGAGACCGCACACTGAGTTGGTACATGAATTTTGTTAAAGGGACTGTACATACAAAACCGTTGAATGATATCAAGACTGCATTGAGTGTGAAATTCAAGAAACCCAAGTCGGAGTCGCAATGCATTACAGAACTGAAAGAAATCAAGTAGAGAGTAGCTGAACCTATTTGGGAGTTTGATCGGAGGTTTAAGACCTTAACAAGTCACTTGAGATTTCATATTCCAGATGAGAAAAACAAGGAATGGTTCATTGCTTCCCTCTTACCACACATCAGAGCTCCTCTAATGCAACAAAAGGTCGCTTCGCAAGCTAATGCATTGGAGATCACCATGAAACAAGAATCAGACCCTATGGGAGAATCCAGCTCGGGTATGAGTCAAATTTTGAGTCATCTAACTAGCTTATCTCTGCAGGTCAAAGATATGAAGAAAGAAAAGGGAAAAGATAAAAGAGAAGACATATGGTGCATCAGATGCAATTTAGAGGGCCATCACAAGGAGCATTGTCCCCTATTTAATGAGTACTTATCCTCTGGAGGTCCGAGCCCTTTGAAGTGGGTTACTTTACCCTGATGTGAGGTATGTAGAAATAGACATTGCCCTGGTGAATTCTATTACATGCAAAAATATGTCTAGACACCTACAAATATTTACTGCACATTTTGCAAATCTGTGGGGCATGATGAGAAGGACTATAGGGATTATGACCTCTTGCATGAAAGGTCAAGAGATACATATAGCATTCAAGGAGAAATTTAGCAGGAGGGAAATACTATGCAGTTTAATTCTCCAGGAAGAGGAAAATTCAACCCTCATGGTGGATTCATAGGAAGAGGACGAGGAGGAGGCATGGGTCAAGATCAAGGTCATATCATTTGTTATAACTGCACCCAGCCAGGTCACTTGGCAAGGGATTGTCACAACCCTTGTACCACTTGTAGTTACTACAATTCATTTGAACATGTTATTGAAGATTTCCCATTGTTGTTAGCGAAACTTCAGGAGAGATGGGGAGAAACCAGCAAGTACAATTGATCTCAACAAAACCTCGTGGAGAGGATCCTAGAGTCATTGTTATCACTAGAGGAGGCATTTTTACAGGAGAAGATAGGGTGACCCCAAAGAATACTATAGAGGGATCAAGGGTCATAAGAGCTGCAGAGAAGACACAAGTGTTTGATCCAAGGAAAGAAAAGCAGACATTTGAAGAGGCAAAAATAGAACTTGGAAGAGATCGGGCTTCTTCATCAAAGAAACAGCTAGAAGTGAGAGAATGTGGAATGCCTCTGGCATTCGATCAGTCAGATGTGCCTAGATATGGAAGTAAGAAAGCTTGTCAGCTTCTTGTATACGTTCATTGATTTGATTAAGGATGAAAGTGTTGTGCAAGAACTACAACACTTGATCATATAGTATGAGATAGGGAAGTTAGACCCTTTGTTGAATAGAGAAGTACATCAAGTATCCAGAAAGAGAATGACAAACAAGAAATTACACCTTAATGCTCATATTGGAGACTATGACATAGATTATGTGGTCCTCGACTTGGGCTCAAAATTCAACGTTACAACGAAGTAGACCTGGTCATTGATGGGAAAATCTAAGTTGATTTATTCTCCTATCAGGCTCAGTATGTCTAATCAGTAGGCAGAAATCCCCTTTGGAAGATTGTCATGTCCCTGTGGACATCGATGGGGTAAGGACATTTGCAGACTTCGAAGTAATTGAGATAGTTGATTATAACTGTCCTTATCCTGTGTTGTTAGGAATTGATTGGGCTTTCAACAATTCCACTATGTTTGACTTAAAGAAAAGAAGAATGGAATTTGAAGGTGATGGCCTTCGAGTCATTGCGCCTCTTGATCCTAACGAAGGTCGCAGATACATAGAACCCATCCGAGAAGAAGACAGTTCTTATGAACTAGAGAATATATATAAATTAATAGCAAAACAACAGGATTACATTAATCCTACGGCAGATGGAAACTTAAGCTGGAGAAGTGAGAGTGCATGCTCATCAGACTCAGAAGAAGCACTGGAGAACTGGCAGAACAATATGTATGAAATATCTACGTGAAGATGTGCCAGATTGACTAGGGAAATTGGCTGGATTGCCACATAAGTAAGCAATCTGCCCACATTTTATGGTTTAAATCATTTAGGAACTTTCTTATTGGAATTTGAAGAAATTGTACCAGTACAATAGGGTTTGTTGGCACTGGATGAAGCCTTGAAAGCAACACCATCAAGATGGTTGGGAACACAAAAGAAGAACATTGTGGAATGGGTGCAATGTCGCACTTTGATGACAGTGTGCTTTTCAGACCAAGTAGAAGGGTGAGAATTTCAATACATAGGCCAGATCTATCCAAAGGACCATGTGCGAAGTTGTGAGGAGGCCTGGAGCAACATTCCTGAAGAACAGTGGGTGCATAAATTCATTAACACTTTGGACACAATGCCTATCAGTTGGTATCTCCATGCGGAACTGTGCCTCACCACTTCAAATTGGTATGGTATGACTCAGAATTTTATAGCTACATTTTTATTTGAAAGTCAGCATCCCATAGTAGATCAGGATTTACAAGTTGTAAGACAGAAAGTCTTTGAGGAGGCACCTAACCTCCCTATTGAGCAAGAAGAAGATGAATGGACTGCACCTCTTTAGAAATTACAGGGTTGTTACAATATCAAAGTTGATGAAGA
>JASDQU011029744.1:17601-41688 GCA_032191745.1 Picea mariana | reverse complement strand
GAAGGAGAGAGAGAAAGTGGTGCATATCTGGGAGAGGACTTTCTGTATTAGTTTAAAAGATCTCTTGCCATTATATTGGCTATCTATATTAAGGAAGTTTTGCTGGGTTTTCTTCCCCTAGAGGGTTTCCCAGGATAAATGTTGTGTCTCTTGTGATTGTGTATTTCTCAGTGATCTTGGATTATGCTATTGTTATTTAATGAAATGCAAACATCTATAATAATGGCTTAAACATTAACATCTCTTCTACACTCATGTGACTTCTTTGGAGGTCAAGTTTGGATGCTCTTTTGTTGATTTTTGGATGAATTTGCTGCAATTAGGGTTTATTCTTGTCATATCTTGGTGAAATAAGTAAGTTTCTGCAATTTCACTTCATGTTATTGAATGTTTATGGTAAATTTTACTTGTTCATATTGAAGATTTTGCTTGGTAAAACCCTAAGAGAGGAGCATAAGTGCTTCCTCCTCTCACAAGGTTAATTTCATACATAAAATTGTAAAGGAAATCCTACCTAGGGTTAAGCTCTTAAATCCCTGAAGTGCTAGCACTTTAGAAGTTTGATTCTAGACTCTTGATTGTGACATAATCGAAGAACTTGAGAATAGAGAAAAGGTTGCTAGAGCCCAAAAGTGCTTGCACTCTAGCAATCCTTCTCTTTAAGGCTTGAAACCTAAGGCCCGAATGTGCTAGCACCTTAGATTTCAAGCACCACCTCTTAGATCTTGCTACTATCATCTCCAAACATATTGTATTGCTGTTGTAAAAGACTCCATAGCCCTAAGGCTCTAATCATTTGAGATCTCTTGTGGTGAAATCATTTGAGCTCTGTTGTGGTGAAAGTGATCAAAAAACTCTCTATTCTCAATCTCTCAAGCTATCTACTAACTTAACTAACACTAACTTGTGCTAATTGAGTGGTAAACTTGCTGCTGTTGCAAAATTTTGCTACAGCCACCTGATAACACTATCATTTGCTGCATACATTGATCTAAATGTGGCCTAACATACCCAGGAATTGCATACAACAATTGGATATTAATCTACTGATTTTATGCTAATTTTTCATTGTCAATTGTTGCATTTCTGAAGCATATTTGTTGTTGTTGTTACAAACTTGTACTTTCTGTTATAAACTGTTGTGTTGCTGCAATTTTGTACCAACTATAGCAATTTTACATTATCTAGTGTATTATGAGGTTTTGATTGCATGTTTAAACTTGGAAATCAATCATATATATGTTGTAAGTGTTCTTGTTCCAGGCAGGTATTCATACGAACTTCATACCTCTTTTCCTTTGACCTAGACTTTGACTTAGGTGATCAAGAGAGGGGCCAGTAGGCTTGGCTATCAAACTTGCTACTTGATCCCTTGAGGTCACCAAGGAAGCCTCCCTTGTGGTGGACCTCCTCCATCATTGAAACAAGGGGATTTCTTACTAAGGTGATAGTGGTAGGATTTCCTATAGTTACGCAAGATTTGGTGATCTAGTGATCTTGTGTTGGGCTTTGCACAACTACAAATCCTACGATAACATTTTGGCGCCATTGTCGGGGAGGATTGAATCATTCTCCTCAACGACATTTATTTTGGTAAACTTTCTCCCAAAGCCCTTATTTCTCAAATTTTACCTGGCGACTCCACTGAGGGTAGCTCCCTCACCTTCCTTTGATGATCCTAAAGAGATCATCTGGCGACTCCACTGACATATTCCAAGGTGTCATCCCACTCTTAACTTTGTGATATTGTGTATTTGAAGTAATAGAATTATGGCACGTTGGAAACTTCACGGAATGTTTCCCTCCCTGGATATTGAAGATATTTCAGGATACCCAAATCCCTGTTCTCCAGGTTGGGGAAGAAATTGTCCAAAAGTTGATGGGGACCCTTATTTGGCTATTACTCATGTAGTGAATTTCTTTAAGTATGGTTAGGAGATAGGCGTGACACATCAAGATGTGTTGATAAGATTATTATTGTTGTCTCTGGAAACAAGACAAAAGGATTGGGTCGAGCATACTCTTAAACCAAAGAGTATATCCTCTCTTACAATCTTCATTGAGGAATTCCTCAAAAGGTGGGCCCCGAGAACACAAAGTTACGAACAAATTTTCCACAATTTCACGACAGCCCTCCAAAGTGAAGGGTTACTTTCTAGCCTTAATAAGGAAGAAGAAGAATTTATTCACGAACGAGAAGTTGAAGAAGAGATTCATGAAGAGGGTTACCAATCCCTCAAAGAGGAGAAAGAATTTCTTCATGATCCTATTGAAGGCAACGAAGTCTTGACTGAAGAACATTTTGATACCGAAGAAGAGGCTCCTCATGAAGAAGAAGTGTTGGTGTTTGCTCCTCCATTTGATGAAGTCATCCAAGCTTCCATTCCTCCTGCACAAGAAGAAGAGAATGCGGTAAGTCATTTCCCTTTCCAAGACTTTGATGATGCTCTATTCTATGATTCGCAAAGTGAAGGAGTGTTGAAGGAACCCTTGGATGTGTTGGACCCTTCATGTTATAATAAGGGTGATGATGTGATTGATAATGTTGATGAGTTCATACATGTTGGGAGACGTAAATGGGATGTGATTGGTCATGATGGAGATCCCATTTACGATATTGAAGGTCATTTTCAATTGTTGCCTTTACAATAGCCATATGTGATTGTTACTGATTCTGATGTTTGGCAGCAAGGGGATGACATGATTACAGATTTGTTCCAACCACCTAGGGATGACTTTTTGCATCATCCTCGTGATGATTTCCGATCATACCCTAGTGGATTTGATATATATCCTTTTGAGCACTTGGATTTACTCGACAAAAAATATTTTCAACCACCGCTATGCTCCAATTTTGATGTGGGTAAGGACAAGATTTGCCTAAAGCAGGATTTTTGTGATGAGATTTCCCAGCCTTCCTCTTTCCCTTCATCTCACTATGTCACTAAGGATGCAGCTGGGAAACACTTTCCTTATCCCAGGCTGTCTCCGGGGCAAAAAAAGTTCTTAGGATTTAAGGGTAGGTTGAATGCTTTAAGAAGTTTGACATCTCAATTTTTCAACCTTCCCCTGAGTAGTTGTCAGTCATCCTCCAAATTATTCTTCATCCTTTCTCAGACCTCGGGGAGTGATAAGATACAGGGTGGTCAACCTTCGGAGTCTTTAAGCCAGCCTTATGAGTCTTTATCTTGTCACAGCCCCATTCAGAGATGGATTGAGCATTCTTGTGGGAATGCGGCTTGGCATGACTTTGTCCCTCCCTCCCGCCTCCATGAGTTAGACTTTATGATTAGTTAAGATATAATGCATGTTCTAGCTCAAGACCTTTTTGTGCTTGACTTATCTTTATTTTGGTTTATGATGAAGCACAGGGGTAGGTGTTGTGATACAATGCTAAAATGGTTTTATTGGTTATATGATTATACCTAGTATTTTAGCTAACATAGATTAGAGTAGGTAGGGTGGGCATTTGCATCATGCAGTGCATTGTATATATGTTGCATGTCATGCTAGTATAGTTGCACTTTGCTTGGATTTGCATACATATCTTTGATTTACATTATTGTCTTTTCTGCATCATTGCATATTGTTTTGTTACATGCTTATCTTTTGCATACCCATATTGATATGTTCGAATAAAAATGTCAAAAAAATTATTTTCAAGTTTCGCTCTACGTTTTTATAGTTAGCATATTTTCTCATATGAATAAGGGGTGAGTGCACCACCCTTCGATGCCCCAACGTGTCTTGTTTCAGTGTGTGCAGGCACAGATTATACCAGGAGAAGTTAAGGTTCTCATGCGTTGCACGGTGAGCACATGTCCCCATGTAGGAGCCAAATGTTACCCCTCTAGGCTAGGAGTAACTAAGGAGATCATGTCTCGAGGCCCACAGG
Source organism: Picea mariana (assembly GCA_032191745.1). Lineage (NCBI taxonomy): Eukaryota > Viridiplantae > Streptophyta > Pinopsida > Pinales > Pinaceae > Picea > Picea mariana. Next base: position 37,793 of record JASDQU011029744.1, on the reverse strand, counting down.
TAATAGACATGGAGTGTAGATAGTCAAATTAACCGGCAAAGCCCACAGGACCCCTCCTATTCATGTTGATCACCACTCATCACCAGCAGCAAAGCAGCATCCACTACATCGGCTTGGTCCCAGAGGGAAGCAGGTCTTGCTTCATGAGGTAACAAGTTTGGTGTCATGGTAAGTGTCACTTTAATATTTGAAGCATTTGAACATGTTGCAAAGAATCCTTTCTTGATTATAGAACGTTTGCTTGGAAATTATACCTTTTGCCTAATTTCACCTTGGTGGTTGTCATTGTGTCCTAGCAAGTTGGTCACCCTTGGGAAAAGGGTTGCTACTGGGTAGCTCTTTGAAGGGTCATTGTACCATTCCCATTCATACTTTCCATTTTCCACACTTCTTCCCCTCCGTCTCCTGATCTTTTGGGTTTTCGGGTTCATTGACCCCAAGAAGGGATTGTACCTCATTTCATGGGAAGAAGGGGCTAAAGGCCCAGAGGTGTTATAGCTGGAAAAAGATAAAAGCCAATATTATCCTTCTAGATGCTCACCCTCTGGTCCTGGGAGGAATAAAACGCTTCTCAAAAAATGAAGGACCTACAAAAGAAATCACATAATTAATAAATTCCCCACTTGTTGAGGAAATGCATTTTGCAATGTCCCTTACTTTCCATTGCATATGGCACTCTGTGTGTTTCTAGCTTCAAGTGGCATTGTGGTACTCTTTACTTTCCATTGCACATATTACTCAATGTTTTGGACCTTAATCAATTAATGGAAATAAGAGGGCTTGGAAAAATGTTGCATCGCAAACGAAGGGCAGCACACCCTCTAACAAAGGCACCCATAAATGAGGCAATACAAACCCTTGTATGTCAAGACCCTATACCTAAAAGTCTTGCCCCTATACCTAGAAGTCTTGCCCCAATCCATCTCATATTCATTACATGACCTAGATGGGGTCTTCTTGGGAAACATCCTTTGACTTGGGGATTGACCTACCCAATAGGGCATCCATGACACCCCTCCCATACCCAAATTAGGTAAAATTTATAAGGTCTTTGAGCATTTGTTTAATTTGAAAAGGGGGGTTTGATACACATGTTTGGGTGGTTCTCCTATTAGATGTGGCTTACTTAGCATGATTCATATGACTTGTTGACCCTTGGAGGGCAGACTTGTTTATCTTTGCAAGACCTTGCCCACAGGATGGATGCTAGACCCCACATCTGGGGCACCATTTGATGATGAGCGTTGCTCCTTGATGATGGAGGATGTTGCCTTTGGAGGCACCTTAGCATCACTGGAGGATGAAACTCCACCCTTCTCCACTTGGGCGATGGCCTTTAGAGGCCTAGACATCATCCTTCTAGCGCTCGACATCACCTATGGGCTAGGATTTTGATGGCTCACATGATGATTTGATGGGAGGAGACACTTAGCATGGGCCTTGGCACATGGGAGAGTGACATATGGATTTTGGAGGCCCAACATTCCACATTTTCAGCCTTGACATCACCCCTATGAGCCTAGTGTCACCCTACTAGGGCATGACATCACCCTCTTTAGGGTTTTATTTGATGAAAATTTAATTTTTGTAAATTGGAAAGATAATTTGAGGGGGTCGGCCCTCTTATGTTTTAATGTTGACAATTGTAAGTGAGGTCAAGGAGGTTCCATATAAATAAACCTCCTTGACATTTCATTTTATCATCACATTCCTCTCCATAGTGAGAGCACTAAGTCTAAAACTTTCGCCCTATTTGGTTATTTCTCTCTTCTACACTCATGTGACTTGTTTGGAGGTCAAGTTTGGAATCTGCTCTTTTGCTGATTTTTGGATGAATTTGTTGCAATTAGAGTTATTCTTGTCATATCTTGGTGAAGTAAGTAAATTTCTACAATTTCATTTCATGTTATCGAATGTTTATGGTAAATTTTACTTGTTCATATTGAAGATTTTGCTTGGTAAAACCCTAAGAGAGGAGAATAAGTGCTTCCTCCTCTCACAAGATTAATTTCATCCATAAAATTGTAAAGGAAATCCTACCTAGGGTTAAGCTCCTAAAGCCCTAAACTGCTAGCACTTTAGGAGTTTGATTCTAGACTCTTGATTGTGACATAATTGAAGAACTTAAGAAGGGAGAAAAGGTTGCTAGAGCCCAAAAGTGTTTGAACTCTAGCAATCCTTCTCTTTAAGGCTTGAAACCTAAGGCCCTAATGTGCTAGCACCTTAGAATTCAAACCCTACCTTTAAGATCTTTCTACTATCATCTCCAAACATATTGTATTGTTCTTGTAAAAGACTCCGTAGTCCTAAGGCACTAATCATTTGATCTCTCTTGTGGTGAAAGTGATCAAAACACTCTCTATTCTCAATCTTTCAAGCTATCTACTAACTTAACTAACAGTAACTTGTGCTAATTGAGTGGTAAACTTCTTGTTGTTGCAAAAGTTTGCTACAGCCACCTGATAACACTATCATTTGCTGCATACATTGATCTAAAGGTGGCCTAACATACCTAGGAATTGCATACAACAATTGGATATTAATCTACTAAGTTTATGCTAATTTTTCCTTGTCAATTGTTGCATTTTTGAAGCATATTTGTTGTTGTTGTTACGAACTTGTTCTTGTTTTTTTATTTTTTCCTCTGAAAAAAAGCGTAATTTTTATTTCAGAAAGAAACCAAAATTACATTCTGTAGATACAAGGGAACCTTGTATTAGCAGACTATTCAGTCAAAGCAAGCCAGAAAAATCCAGCATCAGAATAATTTAAAACAAACATAAGAGCGAGGGAAAGCAGAGCAAAAGAGGGACCAAAAGAACCCCATCACAAGACCACTAGTGCAAACCCAATAAGCAAACCCAAAATCTCGTCGAGAGCAAGCAACGAACGAAACCCCAAAAGAAGCCCCAGAAGCCAAACGGACCAGGTCAGAGCGACATACATCCTCACAAAGATGGAGGAAAGTGAGGTAAGAAAAACCCGAAATCCAACACCAAAAAACTGAACACAACACCAAGTACTTAGCACCAAAGAGACGAGGCTATGAGTATACATCAAACCCTGAACGAATCGACATCGGAAAGGAGCAAAACAATAGGAGTCATAAGGCTGCAAAGGAGAGAGTTCGCCCCAAAAGAATAACTCCAGCAGCGAAAGCAATGGCAGCCCAAACGACCTAAACACCCACTGAAGCAAGACCCAATCAAAGGGAGAGGGCACAAGACACTAGGGTTTGCCCCGGCCGCTCCCCCCAAAACCCCACCACCGACATCAACTCATACAGAGCTATGTGCAACCAGCAGATCATCCAAGGAATGGAGCCACCAAAAAAGAGTCGCACTGAACCGACACCATCAAGTAAGAAGGAGAGGAAACGGAGCCCAGGTAGAAGAGAAAGGCCATGCAAGGCCAAGCCACACCAACAATGGATCAGCGTGAAGAAAACCAGCTCCCATCGATACCCTAACACGCACCAGCCAACGTTCGGGCAACAGAAGGCGGTGGCTAGGGTTTCCCACGAACTTGTTCTTGTTGTTATAAACTATTGTGTTGCTGCAATTTTGTACCAACTTTAGCAATTTTACATTGTCTAGTGTATTATGAGGTTTTGATTGCATGATTACACTTGGAAATCAATCATATATATGTTGTAAGTGTTCTTGTTCCAGGCAAGTATTCATACGAACTTCATACCACTTTTCCTTTGATCTAGACTTTGATTTAGGTGATCAAGAGATGGGGCGGTAGGCTTGGCTATCAAACTTGCTACTTTGATCCCTTGAGATCACCAAGGAAGCCTCCCTTGTGGTGGACTTCCTCCATCACTAAAACGAGGGGATTTCTTACTAAGGTTTCAGTGATAGGATTTCTTACTAAGGTTTCAGTGATAGGATTTCCTATAGTTACACAAGATTTGGTGATCTTGTGTTAGGCTTTGCACAACTACAAATCCTGCAATAACAGTCACCACAAATCTGCATCTGCGAGGGAATGAGAGAGATCATGTTGAGTATATTGGACGGTCTAGGGTGTACGGAGGTATCAAAATCACACAAAGAACGGATTGCACCCTAATTACCATCCAAACAAACACCCTGCCCCACAAGTGGTACATAAAACCTTAGTCGGCAGATTTGAAGCCATGTGGAGGGTATTTCTTTAGAGTTACAGTCTATAGATATAGCAACAGAAGGAGTGATCTACATCTTGGTTTGATCTGGATCCGTCTTGTGACCATGAGAATGCACTATGGGGGGCTGAGAAAAATCTAATCTCCTTCGACCAGCTTGAGAGTATGTGTGCAGATCAGCTAGAAGAGATCGTGCTAAGGAAGATTCATATGTGAGCTCTAATGTCTAAGGTTTTTGAAAAACCCTATAAATACGCTCCAATGTCTAGGGTTTCTATAAAACCCTAAAAGAATTTCAATGCAAAGCCATATCCCAACCAAAGGGATGGTACATCCTTGGAAGAGTAATTATTGTTCGTCCAGCTAGATGATGGTATTCGGGTGAGAGTTTAATCACAGTGTGCATATTTAAGATCCAAGGACGTCTATACCCTCTTCTGTTATTCAATGAATATAGCTCGGGCTTAATCCAAAATCTTCTTCCCCGTGACCTATTTGTAGTGGTGGTTTGAGAATGATGATGCAGTTACTGCATCAAGCCAAAGGTGAATCTGTTGGTACGTCATTTTTTCATTTCTCATTTTGGGTTTTTCATTTACCAGAAAGGACATGTATCGAATCTCCCAGTGCCAGCACTCCAAAAGAAGGCACATCTCTCATCACCTCCAAATTTTGGAATGTTATAGCTAAGAACATATGTAATTCTTTGTTTTTGGCATATTTTGGTTGGTCAGTATATTGGGAAAACATGCCAGTAGTATCTATGTAATCCTAGTTATTTAGCTTTGCTACAACCTTTTATAATATAAATTTCTTTGATTTCGATTTTTTTTTAAATATGGGTCCTACTACCACGATAATAACATCCTAATCACCAATTTAATATGTGTTGGAATAAATATGTTGCCTACCAACTATAACTTGATGATTTACTGAACCCAAGCCAAGGCCAAACAAAGCCTTACACTTTTCTAATATAGAGGGATGTACTAAAGAAATTTACCAACATGATTAGTTAAAAAATAAAAAACATTACCTAAGAGGAAATAAAACAAGGGAAATAGTTGCAAAGCAGTTAGTCCCTGTCTGATTCTAGAAGCATAAGCATCAAGTTTAGTCCTATCGGTTGACTATTGAATCAAATCAGAACCAGGCATTACTAGCTCTTAACTATACACTAGCTGCCCTTTCAAAAGCTCTTAACTATACACTAGTTGCATCCATTACTCATAGGTTGTAGTTGGTAAGCCGCTATAGATTCCAATAACCAAGTATGAGTTGCATACTGCGCTCCTGTAGCATCTGCTAGCGACCTAGATTCCTTTAACCTGTTTTGAACTATCTTGTCTTTGCCACTAAGTTTACTTGTTTCAGGAAGTTCTATATTGTAAAGCACAATAGTACTCCGACACTCTAGTTGGCCCATTATAGGTTTTCGTCGTAGGACTAACCCTCCTACAATTGAAGCAAATTCTTGCAAGTATGCTTTTGAAGAGGAAACAAAGTCGCCACTGAGATAAAAGGTTAGCCCCTCAAAACCCTTTGTGCCTATAAAAAAAAAATATCAAAAAGGTTAGGGAATCTTCCAACTCTAGGACATGGAGGAAAAACAAATTGAAGGTGAATATAATGGCAAAATTATAATGTAATAGCAAAATTGTAACATATAAGATTTGTGGAAAACATATTAATATTATATAGCTCGAGCTCGGCCACACTTTGGTCCCTCAAAGCTGCCATGGATGTCATGAGTTATTTCAAATGGCTCTTCATTTATTGGATGCCCTGCTTCCATACATACAACACAATCCCTGAAATCATATGTTTCTTTAAATGAGTATGACCTTTAGCTGAAGATGAAAGTTAAGTAATGTGAAGGAATTATTAGAACAAATATATACTAGAAGCATTTGAGGAAAGGGAGTATAGATAAGGACATTCGAAGACATCGTGCAAGACTATCAAATAAACTTACAATCTATCTTAAGAATGTTGAGATTATGTACCTTGGGAGGTGTTCCCCATGTGTTTGTGAGCTCCTAAACACATGTGGGAAGTACTATGTACTTTGTTCCTTGTACTTTATGTCTAATTTCACTTTGACTTAGAAGATTTAAGTCAAAAGGGAAATTTGGTCATTATGCCTAAAATGACTATTCATTCACTTTGTGGGTGAATTAGGAGACATAAAGTGAACTTAGGAAACTTAACCCAAAGTGGGTTTGAGAGTGAGATTATTATGGGATGATCTCAACCTTTGATTAGACTTGAGATGGGATGATCTCAACCATCTATTTTTTAGGTTTCATTATGGAGGTTCAAGAGGGGCGCAAAGGAGGAGAAGGAGCTCATTCACTCATTTGTTCACTTGGAGAGTTTGAGAGAGAGCATGAGCATGAGGTTTCAGGCATTGTGTGAGGCTAGCTTGGGCGCTTCCTTCCATGGAGACAGCCAACAAGCTTAGGGCCTTGTTTATTTAGTGGGGAGGTTCTTGCTTGGAGGAGGGTGCATCATTAGCAGGGAGGACTTTCAGAGCTCAGATTGTAGTGAGGTCTATTTCAGAGGGAGGCTACTCATCAGAATCAGAGTACTATGGAGGGGTTTCTTCATCAGAGCTTCCAGTTGGCTTCTGGCTCTAGTTCAGTGGTCTTGTCGGCATTTATGGAGGGCGCACCATCCTAGGGCGCTCTTGCTTGTGTTGCAGCTTGGATCAAAATGCTATTGTATCAAGTTCTTCTATATATTGTACTTGTATTCCACCTTCCATTCTCCCTATATATACACTTATATTCCAAACTGGTTTTCCCCAAGGAGTTTTTATCCAGGATCATGTTGACCAAAAATACCTGTGTTCATTTTCATGTATGTTAGAGTTTAGAACTACTGTATTTTCAGGTGTAAAGATCTCTAGGTGTGTTACATATATTTTGGTATGCATGTGCTAACCCTTGGTGACTAAAACTACATGCTAGAGCACCTAAATTGCTTATGTAACCATAACAAATCAGCAAAGAAGTTCCTGATCTGTTGGCTGTTATAAAACAGCAGCAAAACCTTCATTGACAGTTGAAACTTAGAGCCAACTTGAGGTCAAAGACAGACCTAGTTGGCAGCTTGATAGGACCTAGAAAATCTTCATGGTATCAGAGCTTGGTGGCTGATTTTTGAGTAGTTTTGGACAGCATATGAGTGGGCTGTTTTAGACACCTTCTTGGAAGATTTTGTGGACAGCCATTGACAGAGTTTAGTGGCAGCTTGTTGGCAGAATTTTGTAAAAGGTTGTAGAGCAGTTTGTGGACATTTTTGTCAGTCTCTTTTCACACCTACGGGGTAGGAGTGAGGTTGATTTTTCACGACCTCTTTTCACACCTATATTGCTAGGAGTGAGGTCAGTGTTCGCTTGCCTCTTTTCACATCTGTGTTGACAGGAGTGAAGCAGCATTCCTTTACAGTTGGAGTGCAATTTGGCAGTGATGTCAGCATCTCAGATGCGTGTGGAGGATAGGCTATCTGGGGCTAGAAACTGGTCGCCTTGGAAGGCCAGGATTGTCTTTGTCTTGGAGGACCTCGAACTATGGGACATAGTTGAGGCAGTTGTTCATGTTCCCCCTGCTACTGCTCCCGTCTTGTTGGCAGAGTTCAGGAAGAGGAACAACAGGGCAAAGAGGACCATATGTGTTGCAGTACGGGATCATATCATTCCCCACTTGACTGGGAAAGCTTATGCATATGAGATGTGGGCATCTCTATGTAAGCTTTATCAGAGCTCTAATGAGAACCGGAAGATGGTTCTTCATGATCGACTCAGGGGCATTCGCATGCTCAAGAGTGAGTCGGTGACTTCCTTCCTTGGTCACTACACCCAGATCAGAGACGAGCTTGGAGCCGTTGGAGAGGTGGTGGAACCCAATTCTATGGTGAGGACAGCCTTAAACAGCTTTACCAAACCATGGGGTCCATTCGTTCGTGGCATTGTTGCCAGGGAGGTCATGCCCACATGGGAGAGGATGTGGGATGACTTCGTCCAGGAGGAGACTAGACTTGTAGCAGAGGCTTCTGGACAACAGTAGCAGCATTAGCAGTTAGTTCAGGGTGATGAGGATCTTGCTCTTTAAACAAAGGGCAAGTAGAAGGTTAGTCAGGGAGGTCGACAAGGTCCCAAGTTTGGGGCCCCACCACAGGGAGGAGAGAGCAACAGTGGTCAGAAGAGAGATATGAGCAAAGTGAAGTGCTTTGTTTGTAAGAAGTTGGGGCACTATGCTGGACAGTGTCCCAATAGGAAGAAGAAGAGAGGTGGTATCGCAGCTACAACAGAGGAGGAAGAGTTTCATACTCAGTTCGAGAGAGAGTGTGTTTTCCTCATATGTTTCACTTCAGTTGAGACGGCACCTAATATCTGGTATATTGACAGCAGGGCTTCGAGCCATATGACTAGAGTCATAGAGCATTTGACTGATCTCAGAGACACCGAGGTCGGGATGGAGATTGCTCTTGGAGATGACTCCTTGGTTAGAGTTGTTGGGATTGGCATTGTTACCTTTCGGAGAGATGGCATTCCACCTATATCATTCAGGGACGTTCTCTATGTCCCTAGGCTGAAGAAGAATTTGATTTCAGTTTCTACCCTCCAGGATAGAGGTCTTGAGGTGTCCTTCAGAGGGACCGAGGTATTCATTCACCCTAAGGGGTCCTCGCTTGCCTCAGGACAAGTGATTGGAGTGAGGGATGGTAAACTGTTCAAATTGCTTTTTCAGCCTCTTCATGCATTGGCAGTGAGCAGCGACAGCAAGAGACAAACATGTGAGCTATGGCATCGTAGGATGGCCCATCTACATCATGGAGCTCTCGAAGGACTGAGAGAGGTTGTGACCAGAGTGCCACAGACCAGTACAGAGCATCAGGATGTTTGCAAAGGGTGTGCGCTTGGTAAGTTTACCAAGGCCTCGTTCCCCAGCAGTGACACCAGGTCAGCTGGGATACTGGATTTAATACACACTGATGTGTGTGGGCTCATGACTCGAAAGACCTTGAGTGGTTGTGAGTAATATCTCACATTCATTGATGACTACTCAAGGAAGACCTGGATCTATTTCCTGAAGACCATAAGGTCTTCAAACGGTTCCAAGAGTTCAGAGCTCTTGTGGAGAACCAATCTGGAAAGAGGATCAAGGTCTTGCGGTCGGATAACGAGGGAGAGTATTCCTCCACACAGTTCATAGACTTTTGTGCCCAGCATGGCATTAGAAGACAGATGATCGTACCATACAACCCCCAACAGAACGGGGTTGCTAAGAGGAAGAACCGGGCTATCACTGGTGCAGCGAGATCCATGTTGCACGATCAGAGTTTTCCTTTGTACCTATGGCCAGAGGCGAGTGCTACTGCAATTTACCTACAGAACAGGAGCCCCCACAGGATATTGGGGAAGATGACTCCTGAGGAGGCCTTCACTGGTAGGAGGCCCGATGTCGAGCACATCAGGATCTTTGGGTGCTTGACCTTCTCTCATGTCCCCTCAGAGAAGAGGACAAAGCTAGACCCCACAGCCCAGCAGGGGATTCTAGTTGGATACTAAGAGGTGTCCAAAGCCTATCGTATCTACATTCCATCACTTAGGAGAGTGGTGGTGAGCAGAGATGTCAGATTTGAGGAGGATAGGGCTTTTTAGAGATCTCTTAAGTCGAGAGTCAGTGTGGAGGATGATGCAGAGGCACCGATTGATGTCTCAGAGGGAGCACAGCCTCACGTTTCCAGTATGCCAGTATCAGGGGTGACAAGGTCACCATGCACAGCTTCAAGGTCACAGTCAGAGGGTGTTCAGTTAGAGGGGGCAGAGGCTTCAGGATCTCAGAGTGTTGAGACTAGCACTGAGGCAGTTACTCTTGGGCAGAGAGACCATACTTCTCCATTGACCCACTTCAGGGAAGAGGAAACCTAGATGGTTTCAGGAGACCCTGAAGGAGGCCAAGGAGAACGTAGGGGAGCCCAAGAGCCAAATCAAAAAGTAGACCTCCAGTCAAATTTGGATCATATTTGGCTTTAGTGATGAGTATCACAGATACTGAGCCACAGACATTTGCGCAGGCAGTGGACCAACGGGTCTAGAGAGAGGCCATGGTAGAGGAGTATGAATCCATTGTGAGCAATGATGTTTGGGAGGTGGTTCTAAGGCCAGTGGGGAAGTCAGTTGTGACTTTCAGGTGGTTGTACAAAACCAAGTATGCTGCAGATGGCAACATAGAGAAACACAAGGCCCATTTTGTGGCGCGAGGCTTCTCTCAGATAGAGGGAGTCGATTATGATGAGACATTCGCACCAGTTGCGAGATACACCTCGATCAAGAGCATTATTACCATAGCGGCAGAGATGGGTTGGAGCATTCATCAGATGGATGTGAAGACCGCATTTCTGAATGGCTTTATAGATGAGAAGGTGTACATTGAGCAGTCAGAGGGGTTTGAGGTGAGTGAGAGGGAGACTCACGTGTGTCTTTTGAGAAAGGCACTTTATGGTCTGAAGCAAGCTCCCCGAGCTTGGTATTCACGTATTGACACATACTTGCTTCAGATGGGCTTCGAAAAGAGCGATGTTGATCCTAACCTCTATTACATCATTAGGGGTGAGGACACGCTCATTCTTATTCTATATGTGGATGACTTGTTCATCACAAGAGTAGAGGATCTCATAGCTGAGTGCAAGCTGGGACTTGCATCAGAGTTTGAGATGAGTGACATTAGGTTGATGCACTATTTTCTTGGTATGGAGGTATGGTAGGAGGAGGGACACATATTTCTCGGGCAGGGGAAGTATGCTGCAGATATTCTAAGCAGATTTCAGATGGAGGACTGCAGACCTATGTCAACACCCATGGTTACCAACTGGAAGAAGCTTAGAACTTCAAATTCCCAGTTGGTAGATGCTACAGTTTATAGGCAGTTGATCCGTTCACTCATGTATCTGGTCAACACTAGACCAGATATATGTTTTGTCGTGAACACTCTCAGCCAGCATATGGTAGAGCCGATGAGTGTTCACTGGATTGGGGCAAAACACGTGTTGAGGTACATTGCTGGTACAGTTGATTTTGGCCTGGACTATATCAAAGGTGATGGGGTCAGTTTGGTTGGCTACACTGATTCAGACTGGGCAGGATGTGCTACTGACAAGAAAAGCACCTCATGGTGCTTCTTTGGTTTGGGGTCAGGACTTGTTTCCTAGTTCAGTCAGAAGCAGAAGTCAGTTGCTTTGAGTTCCGCCAATGCAGAGTACACGGCGACCAGTTAGGCCAGTTGCGAGGCCATTTGGCTTCGTAAGATGCTAGTAGGATTATTTGGTCATGAGATGCCACCGATCGTCATACACTGTGATAATCAGAGTTGTATCAAATTCTTTGAGAATCCAGTTTTCCATGACCGGTCGAAGCACATTGAGATCAGATATCACTTCATCAGAGATTGGGTTCAGAGAGGCGCAGTGAAGTTACAGTATATATCGACTGATGAGCAGATTGGAGACATCCTCACCAAGGCCCTGCCGAGAGGCAAACATGTCTACTTCAGAGACAAGATGGGCTCGGTGAAAAACACCTTCCTCGGTAAGAGGGATGTTGAGATTATGTACCTTGGGAGGTGTTCCCCATGTGGTTGTGAGCTCCTAAACACATGTGCGAAGTACTATGTACTTTGTGCCTTGTACTTTATGTCTAATTTCACTTTGACTTAGGAGATTTAAGTCAAAAGTGAAATTTGGTCATTTATGCCTAAAATGACTATTAATTCACTTTGTGGGTGAATTAGGAGACATAAACTGAACTTAGGGAACTTAACCCAAAGTGGGTTTGAGAGTGAGATTATTATGGGATGATCTCAACCTTTGATTAAACTTGAGATGGGATGATCTCAACCATCTATTTTTTAGGTTTCCTTATGGAGGTTCAAGAGGGGTGCAAAGGAGGAGAAGGATCTCATTCACTCATTTGTTCACTTGGAGAGTTTGAGAGAGCATGAGCATGAGATTTCAGGCATTGTGTGAGGCTAGCTTGGGCGCTTCCTTCCATGGAGACAGCCAACAAGCTTAGGGCCTTGTTTATTTAGTGGGGAGGTTCTTGCTTGGAGGAGGGTGCACTTGGTGAGGAGGGTGCATCATCAACAGGGAGGACTTTCAGAACTCAGATTGTAGTGAGGTATGTTTCAGAGGGAGGCTACTCATCAGTATCAGAGTATTGTGGAGGGGTTTCTTCATCAGAGTTTCCAGTTGGCTTCTGGCTCCAGTTCAGTGGTCTTGTCAACATTTATGGAGGGCACACCATCCTAGGGCGCTCTTGCTTTCGTTGGACTTGTGTTGCAGCTTGGATCAAGCTGCTATTGTATCAGGTTCTTCTATATGTTGTACTTCCTGTATCAAGTTCTTCTATATGGTGTAAAGATCTCTAGGTGTGTTACACATATTTTGGTATGCATGTGCTAACCCTTGGTGACTAAAACTACATGCTAGAGCACCTAAATTGCTTATGTAACCGTAACAAATCAGCAAAGAAGTTCCTGAACTGTTGGCTGTTATAAAACAACAGCAAAACCTTCATTGGCAGTTGAAACTTAGAGCCAACTTGAGGTCAAAGACAGACCTAGTTGGCAGCTTGATAGGACCTGGAAAATCTTCAAAGAACCCACTTCCCTTCCAAGATTAACATCAAAAAAAATTGTGTTCTTCTACAAGCACCATCTGCATCTGTAGATGCAACCACATGGGTCACAGGACTCCATGTTTTTGATATCATTGCACCAGTGAGGCTTGCAAAATTATGAAGTTGCTCCTGCATTAAAAACAAGAGGGAAAGCCATCAACGCAAGGGGCTCCTCAGGTGGCCTCACAACTCTGTGGGCGAAGGACAAGTTTCATTTAGAAAGCTCTTTTGGGACTCAACATTGGATTTTCACCGAACTTTGACATACTTCAAGTAAGCTTTCTCTCTCACTCTTCAACCTTTATGTTCCTGTCCTGTATTCCGAGAAGAAAGATTGTTGGCAATCTTTAGTAGATTTCTTAGAGATCTTCTTTCCTTCGAACATTATTCTAGTCGATGATCTAAACTTAGTTTTCGAACCAAAAGAAAAGAGAGGAGGCAACAGTGGCAGGGACCAAATGCTCCCCTTCGTTGAGGATCTAGTTCATCAGTGGGACCTCCTTGACTTCAAGCATTCGAAAGGACTCTACACCTAGACAAATAATAGAGTTGGGGCTGATCACATCTCAACTCGCCTAGATAGGTTCTTAATTTAGAGCTCGTTCCTGCAAGAAAGGAGGTTAATCTTTTCCAAGATTCTCCCAAAATTGACTTCCGACCACAAACCCATACTCTTGAATTTGAAAGAAGAAGAAAATATGGGCCCAATTCCTTTCCGATTCAGCCCCCTTTTGATAGATAAGGAGGGTTTTCTAGAAACTGTCCAATTAGCTTGGTCCTCTCCAGTTACAGGGTCTCCAAGCTTTGTGTGGGAACAAAGATTAAAGGAAACAAAACATGCATTGAAAGCTTGGGTTAAAAATCCCATTAACACCCCCACCAAGATTCAAATCCCCCAAAGATATGTTTTTTGACTTGATACTTTAGAGAATTGCTTGTATCTACCACTCTTACATACAGGGTATTTTTTACAACTTTGCAGACTTGTATCAGCTAATTTTGGGGTATGGGCATTTTTAATGCACCAGCTCCTATGAATGATCTCGTCCAAGTTATAATTGTTGGGTTCATTAGCATCATCATATGCAACCACTTGTAGTGTGGAATATGGTTAAAAAACTTATGTTAATGTATATCTTATTAAGATGCCCTGAACTGCATACTGCAGTACAAATCTGGAGCTGGAGGGCTCACTAAATTGTTAAGGACTGTTACTTTTATGCTGCGTAGTACTTGGCTTAGCAGAAATTATAGGCATGTTTACTTCCTACACCCATCATTGTTAGAACTGAAGCATCATCTCATGTCATAAATAGGAGCAACCTGCCACAATAAACCAAACAAAAAAATCTAGCCAAAAAAAAATTCAAACAGTCCTAATAGGTAAAAAAAATGTAACTTGGTTGTATTCAAGCTAGTCCTAACCCTTGCAAAATCCTGTTTAAGAGTCTTACTATACAAGTTTGAGCTTTAAGACTAACCTATAATGATAAAGACACAGAGGGGAAAGTTTATCCCATAAGATAAAGCAACTGAATATGGTTATTGAAGGAAGCCTTGGGATATTCTGAAATAGAGAATCAGGAAGTAAGCCGTACTTCAAAATAAAGTTTCTTGAACAAAATATTACTAATCTTAACACGACATGAGCACAGTAAAGGTTGTTAACATTGATAAATATATTTTCAAACAGAAACGAAGCTTGTCAAAATCCATACATTTGCACTTGCTGATAATAAGTACAAGGCAAGATTGCTATCTTCCTGTATAGTTGGTGAAAGCATTCAAAACCACCATCAAACTAGTGCATGCCATCTTATCATAATAGTAAACAAGGATGATCATGGATGGCTAATAAGTTTAGTCCATTTTTATCGAAAAATGCCTAATGGGAAATGTTGATTCATGTTTTCTTTTTTAAGATATTTTGGTTTCTTGATGTTTTAGAAGGCCTTATTCTAGAAAACTGGGATAGATTTTTGGGCATTATAGACAGCTTCATTTAGGATTCCACTTCAGGTATCTAGCTTATTGATCCAGTAAAGGAAAGAATTGTGTTTACATTACAAAATTGGTACGGTTAATTTACATTTTGATGATGATTCACAGAAACTGTAACTCGTTTGGAATTTCAAATAGCTTGATACATTATTTGAATGCATGGATGAAAGTAAAATAAAGAAAACCCAAGTTCAAATCTTTGAGGACGTGCTCCTATCCCAAATGATGTAATCTCATTTGTGGCTTACTAATCACAAATGAGATTACCAGCACCCTCTTTCTTGTATTAAGTTGTCGGAAACAGAGATGGTTTATTGCTGGGTTTCCAGTTCATTGGGTTGTTTCCCAAAAAATTTGAAAAACATGGCCATAGAGATACTCTGTGTTAACATAGATGATTGCAATCTTTAAAAGGGGGAAAAGTACAATGTTTATTCATGTTTATTCATGAATTCACCAAGTTATTGTTGCTGATGCATAAATCAGATTCACCTATTCATGTGCATATGTATAAAAAATAAGTCTCTAGCAAGAGTCGACAACTTTCGAACACAAGCATGCAGTACACTAACAAAGTGGTTTCAAGCACAACATACAAATTGCAAGTTCCCTCCTCGTTCACTTTGATCATTAGAGAGAAATAGTCAAAACCAGGGAAATCTAGTATCCTACTCAGGTACTCAATTTGTTCTAAACCGTAAAAACTGCAGCAATGGAATATATATATATATAAGGTCACGGCCAATCCAGACACCAAATTGGAGGTATGCATACCCTACCCCCTCTGGATTTGAACATGTGGTCTCTTAGGAGGAAACACATGTTCTTAACCATTAGGCCCACTCAAACTAGCTATATATATATATATATAATGAAGACATTTTTACAGGCTAATAAAGCTAATAAATGACTTGTAATGGTACCAAGTAATATATATAGATATGGTAATGAGAGTAATATATATATTTATATGGCCTGGATATATCAAAAATTTGTTCCTTTCTAACACACCTCCTTTGTGTATGATCTGGGCCAAGTCTGTAAAGGGCTCCATTGATCCAACTGAAAGTTTCACTCTTCCTCGTTAATTTTTCCTTTTCTTTTTTCAAAAAGTGTTTGGAAAAACTTTTCCTGCCACATAGTTTGGATTGCATCCACTAGGGTAGAAATAAATCCAAATTTGTTCATTTCTAACACACCTCCTTTGTATGATCTGGGCCAAAGTTTGTAAAGGGCTCCATTAATCCAAGTGAAAGTTTCACTCTTCCTCGTTAATTTTTTCTTTTCTTTTTTCAAATAGTGTTGAGAAAAACTTATCTTGCCACATAGTTTGGTTTGCATCCACTAGGGTGGAAATATGCATACATTACTGAGATCAACCAATCATCTGAACACAACATACAAGAACGATTACTAGAATCTGGAATATCCCGAGACATTAGGGTGATATTGATAGTAAACAATAACCTAGTGCAATGTGAAGTCATTTTTATAGCAATACAACATTGCATCTAATTCATAACAACATGCCAATCCGAACATTATATTGTTAAGAATTAGAATATCCATATTGTTAACAACAACAGTACAATATGGATATTCCAAAAATATCCATATTGCAATATCATGACATTGCCCTGATATGGATATTAAGGTAATTTAAACATTATATTAAATATCTCCATGAAAAATAGGGAGATGGCAATCTCAATTAGAGGATGAAACTTTTCTTATGGCTTTGCCCCAGTCAAGTTTAGGACAAGTTAAGATCAATGTCTACAGCTAATGCCATTCTATCTTCGGAATCTTACTTCGCAATATCTTCTATTATGATGAATTAAACTCATCATGCCCATAAAAACAGATAGCTTTATAGATGTGTCATAATTGTTTAGTTTACAGATTGATTTTCCTATAACAATGTGTTATCTAGAGTTGAATTTGTGTGCACTCTCCACATGCGTTATCTAGAGTTGAATGTGTTATCTAGAGTTCAAAGCATACTCTCCACATGCGCCAAAATTTTCATACTAAAAGATATGAACTCGTCACACCAATGTTGCTCTAAAAAACTTTATTTGCTTCCACACCATCACACATTCTACACCACCACTCACACATTCCACACCACCACACATTTCAAGTATGCACTACAACAAAATCATTTTGCAAGCATCCAACAAGCACATATGGGTTATGCCTATTGCCTAAGTCACATGTAACACCCCAGGTTTTGAACCCCACATTTTAAATAATGTATTGTTACAATGCTGAGAGGCTTGAGTGCCCAAACAATTATTAAAGAGACAGTATGCCCAAGAAATGTAATGTTTCAATCATTATTAATAATAAACACATTGTTGGCTACTAGACGGACAAGGACTAGAGTTATAGGGAGCTATGATTCCACAAGAGAGGGGGCTTGGGAGGCTAAATGTTTATTCCTATGTTAATTACCTTTTTGCCTAAGGGAGGGGATCGATTACGTGAGCTTCTTGGGGAGGCCAAAAGGTTCTTGATTTCCCCACGAAATACTTAAACCCGCCCCTGGTCCGATTGTGGAGTTGGTCATTGGCTCGTCTGCTCCGTCACCTTTGCGTTACCCCATTCTTTCCCTCACACACCCCTCACGCACTCCCATGCACTCACCTACCTCCTACATCCATCCTCACCTGCGTCTTGGTCTCGGGAAGGGGGACCGAACTGCTGAAGAATTAGCCACGGGATAGTTGGCTATAATGGTCATTGGTGTGATCCAGTTGTGCCTTGAGGCCTGCATGTCTGAGATGCAATGGCCTGTGTCCAACATTGCTCACAGCAGCGAGTCCTGAGAGTTCCAGCATTGAGATTCTGGACCAATTGCACTGGAGACCCGAATAAGGAGAAGAACTGCCTGAGGGACTGCGTGGCAGAGAAAGGTGGAGGTCCGTTCTCTCGGGTGGTGCAAGCTGGGTAGAAGAGAGTTGGGGTACTTGGATTGTTGTGGGTGCTGGAGAGCCTGTGAGAGCTTTAGTGATAACTGGTTTGGGAAGCCAAGTAACGCTCTGGAACCGTCCTTGTGGATTCATAGCCCTGGCTCGGGGGTGACGTTGCTGTTGAGATTTGGAGCAGTAGTGTCTACGGTTGGGTGGAACGTCCTTGGTCTATAGCCAATTGGTGTCATCTTTCATAAAGATAAGTGCTCTCTGATGTGATGTTATTATCAGCGTATGAATGTTTTTCCACTGTATATTTAATTATTGTTAATTGAATCTTTAGAATATGCATGCTCGTTGGATACTGTTGTGCTTGTCGTTAATTTTGTTGTCTTATGCATCCTTAATAAATAAAGAAGGTATCGATATGAGAAAGAAGTCTAAGGGTGGGCTTGCAGGTAGCATACCCTGACCTGTGGTTGGCTGGGTATGTTACATCACATAACACAAGGATACGAGATACATGGAACATAGACCCCTAAACAATATATATATATATATATATATATATATATATATAACTTTTTAAAATTATTGAAAAAAAAATATAGTCATGGAGATGTAACTTTTCTGAATATTTAGAGAACAGAAATACATCAAATGATAAAATGTTGAATGACTTACCAGCTCAAAAGCACCTTTCTAACACACTTGTTTTTTAATGCATTGCTTTAATGCTCCACGTGTCAAACAAGTGGGGACATGCAAGTTTTGTGTGTCCAACACATGTGGGATACATGTTTGGCACAACACACATCTCACACATGGGACCCATATATCCTGTGTATGCACATGTTGAACACATGGATATAAGATACATGGGGGTATAGGATGTATCATGTTTTTTTAGCTCATAGCCTTTTAAAAATAAAGATTGTTATGAACATATGTGTTTTACCAAAGTTATTTGGCTTGATTCTGGAAAGGAAAATTGTTGAATTTAATGCAACTGGAAGAGCCATTCTCCCTAGAGTATGGCTTAAGACCCTAGTTGTGGACTAGGGCCCCCAGTACACTCCTGGGGTTCTTGGTCTAGGACCAAGCAGTAAAGATCCTTGTGAGGGCCCCCCCCAGTAGATGACTGGGGTTCTTGATCTAGGAGCAAGCAGTAAAGACCCTTGTGTGGGCCCCCAGTAGTTGACTAGGGTTCTTGGTCTCGGACCAAGCAGTATAAGTCCCTAGATATGTCTAGGGCCCCTAGATCTGTTCTAGGGTACCCATGCCTAAAAGCATGGGTTGATCCTTGGTCTTGTACCTTGGTGGATAAGACCCCAGATATGTTATGGGGCAACCTGGTCCTTGATCAGGTAGATCTTGGTGTAATACAAAGATTTGTTGGTGTGTGATCCTCTTCCTCTCTTCCAAGATGGTCCACAGGACCTAGTAGAGATTTTGAAGATGGGCATGACAACATGAGGGATGTATCCCATATGCAATGATGATAAAGTTAATTGATCACCTTGAGAATTATATGGACATGTGTTGCCACTAAGTAAACCTCTCCTAAACCCCCACCCTTGGTTTTTGGGCTTGAGTTTGATTAGGGTTTGTATTAGGACTTAATATGAAAAATATTATTAATGTTTAATTATAACATATTAAATTATATTTATATTAATTAAATATGTTATTTTTAATTATATTTTTTTATTAGCCTAGCCCTAGCCTAAAAGTATAAATATGAACCCTCCCCCTTCACTATTCACTTCACTTATTCTCTTCTCTCCCAAGGGTGGCGGATTGTTYTRAGTTCTTTTCTCTTTGAGCTGCGGCCTCCTTCAACAGTTCARATCAGCCTTTATTGTTGACAGGTCCATGTGTCTTGCTGTGTTGAAGGTCCTTCCTTGCTGCTGCCAGGTCTGTGTTAAGGGTTGCTGAGCTGAGGGTTACTTGATTATTGTTGCAATGTTTTGAAGTTGTTGCCCTAATCTTTGTTCCTTGTTGTTGAAAGCCAACCCTCTTCTAAAGCTAGCGGAACCCTCTTTGAGCCTGTCATCCCCTCTTTCTTGAGCAGATCTGGATCCTTGAAGGCTGCGGCACCCTTGCTAGGTTGTTGGACCTTCTTTATAGGCAGTTGTCCCTTTTCTCGTAGCAATGTATTCTACTGTGTGAGGGTTTTGTTTCCAGATTCTACTGTGTGAGGGTTTTGCTTCCAGAATTTGCTGTGTGGGGTTTTTTTTTATTATGGTTTGTGAGAGGTTTTCCTTTGGTGTCTTGACTGTCCTGTTTTCTCCTGATTGAGATCTAACCCTTGAGGTAGATCCATGATCCATAGACTTATCTGAGCATATATACAGTGGCCTATCATCTCTCAAGTGAGTCATGCTCTTCTTTATGACACAAAGGTAAGTTACTACTTCAGTTTATTTCATTGCCTATACTTAGATCTATAGTTTATGTT
>JASDQU011029743.1:13225-42228 GCA_032191745.1 Picea mariana | reverse complement strand
GAATAAAATGTCCATGTACATATTGTGGTTTATATAACCATCATATTTCAAAATGTTGGAAAAGATTGACCAATTTCAGGAAACTTTACAAGCAAAGACAACCTGAAAAGAGGATGCAAAAGATTTGCATTCATTTTCAGAAGAGGGGTCATCTCATTGACCAATGTTGGACATTGCATCCAACCACTCATCCACAGCACAAGAAGTAGATGGATAAAGAGATTGGCAAGAATGGAAGAGGAGATTCCATCATTGATGTGAGTCAAGATGATTCACAAGAAGACGATTTTCAACAAAAGAATTCACCACTGAGTTGGCTTGGTAAGAAATGGTTGGATTTCTTGAGCAAGTAAGGCTTGCATTTTCTGTTGTAAATGCACTTTTCAGCCTTATGTGTGCATTTACGTTGAGACTATGACAAGTTGCAACAGTTTATCACAACTTGTATGATGCAAGTTGCATTTGAATGCAATTCATTTGAAGGCATTCTTGTTGTTGCACAACTTCGCCAGGAGGATGTAAAACATGGGTATGATGTTCACTTGTTACGACCATATATCTTTTTCATATTCATCTCTTATGTACCCACATGTTTCGGGTTTATGTACTTATGTTTGTACTTGAAGGAGAGTTGAAGAGTCATGCACATGCATTTGTTTTTGTGTATGTGTAAGCAATGAGCCTGGTGATAGTTCATCATGAATGATTCATGATTGTAACATGATTGTGTATCATGAATGTCGACTTGTCATTTTGGGAAGGTCGATATGTTTCAAATGAGTCTCGACTTGTGTTGATGTTGTCTTGACGACTATGTTGTGTCGATCATGTTTTTCGACTTATGTTTAGTCGATGGTGTTTGTTGGCTTGTAAGTTGATTTTGAGTACACCAAGATGCAAGAAAATGCCATGTACTTTGATGAAGTACAAGATGCGACTATTTGATTGAAGAGAAAAAAGACTTTGTTGGCATCATTTTCAGTCTTGTATAAATTAGTTTTCAAGATTGATGGTTTTCTTGGCTTGTGACAAGATGTCGCAGGAAAGTTTTTGCATCCATTGGAGAGCGGATTGTGTTGACGTCAAAGAGTTCACAAGAGGGACTTGATTCTCAGTGGGAAGGTTGGAAGTATTCCAATCACAAAGAGAACAGTGGGTCAGCAGTAGCCAGAGAACAGTGGTTGAGGGACATAGTCAGTTGCAGTGCAAGGCATGTCAAGGTATCCAGGTGATTGTCAAAAAGACTTTTCAAGTAGAATCGGTTGATAGAACTTGAAAGTAGAAGAGTATTGAAGCTCAGACAGATAATCATAAGATTTTGTGGGTCCAAAATCCTTTCAATGGGAAGGCGTGATCAGAATCTGGACCAGGGGTCAAAATTTAGCTCAAAAATCAAAGTTCTCAGAATTTCCTCAAAATGAATGGGTTCATAGCCCTCGTTGTCATGAACCCAACACAACTCATTTGGGTTCAAACGGACGTCGGATGCGTTCTGTTCGAATCGTCAAACAGGCAAAAAAAAAAGGGAAGCTGACTGTACAGTCCGTACAGATGCTGACGTGGCATGTCCATATGATGATGTGGCACAAGGTGGCATATGGTGATGTGGCATTCATTTATTGGTAGATTTGGGTGAATCACAATGCGACCTGTGTGCATCATTTTGGTAAATGGTGTGGTGCCACGTGGCTGAGTCATGGGATGCCACGTGGCACCATTGTAATTGGTTTTTAGTTCAAAATATTATGGAGTCTGTGGGGATCGAACCCCAGACCTCCCCCAAGGTTCAACGCTTTGGTAATGTGTGGGCTACCACTAGCCCACACGGTGGCCCTTGTAAACATATGGGTTTAATTATATATAAATTGAATTAAAGTGTGAGTTGGGGCACGTCTGGGCTAGGGCTTAGCCCCGCCCCCCGGTCGCACACATTTATATACATATGACCCTCATTACACAGAGACCGCGCCCCAGGTTTCAATGTTCATATATGTGACCACGGAGTTTTGGCACGCACATTTAAAATGGTTCGCCCATGGTTTCAGTGTTTACCATATGACCCTGTCATTTGCACGCACAAGGTTTGGGATTTGGTTTGAAATGGTTACAACAATGCCTACCACTTGTCGTTATTTCATTCGCCTTTGAAATGGAGCCCCTTTTGCGCTAGCGCGCGATCGTATGGAAGACCATATGCCCATGGCCTTGGCAGTTAGGGGCTAGGCATGCCCATAACCATTCGACAGTTTGAATGTTTTTGCGGTTACGTGCGTGTGCTAGGATTTAGCACGATTTGGAGCACGTGATCTAGGTTGGGCACACGGAGGTGCGTTTTGGCGAACCAAAGACAACAAGCTTGAAGGAGAAAATGGCAGGAGGCCTATCTTCTTCATTTTTTGGCCAAATGAGGTACCGAAAAAGCCCGGCTAGGGGTTTTTGGAAGTTTTGAATCCATTGGAACTGTTTTCAAAGCCATTTGAAGGCTTATTTTGTAGGTTTTTTACCATTGAAGTTTCAGAGAGCTCCAGGGAGCTTGAAGCCCTCATTGATTGAGGTCATGCTCAGATGAGCCCATGTCTATTTTTTTTGTGATTGAATAATCATTTTTGGCTAATTATTATGCTCTAAACACTTTGGGATAGGTTTTAGATCCATTTGAGGACTTCTACAAGTGTTTTTTCCACAAGGAAGATCAGGTAAGCTTAAGGCCACATGTAGAAGAGGTCATACCCGGATGAGCCATGATTCGTTTTCAGAGTTTTATTAGTCATTTTTGGGGTTTTTATGTATTATGAACCCAATGGTACAGTCTTTATTTCTATTGGAGTTGAGTAGCATCTTGTAAAATAATCTTTGACAAACTAATCCTAGAGAGCCAAGTCCATTGAAGGAGGCTCAAGGAGATGTAGCCCAAAGAGGGGTGAACTCCTTTATCATCTTGTTATTGTTGTGAGTTTGATGGTCTATTTGATGCAAGTTATATTTGCTGTGTATTTATTTAAAGCACATATTTAACCATTTAAAAGAACATTTCCTCACACATGAACATTTAAAAGAAGATGAATAAACTTGGCACATAATTTATCTTGCATATTTTAGCACATGGAGCAAGGTCCTGTAAAGTTTATTTTAATGAAGTAGGGGGTGCTAGCATAGCATAAAAAGTCAGCCCACTATTTTCAGATCAATGATCCTTGGCAACGGTTTTCAAATTTGAAAAGTTCAGCAGTGTTACGCTGCGTAAGTTTGCCAGCTCCGATCAGGCGACCACATGACAACTAAATCCGATGCTGTGAGAGATTTCAGGGCTGAAGTTTCCTCAATCTCATCCTAAGATCGCGCTAAGGATCTCAACAGATGTCGACTTCACAGGTATCATGTGCAACCTCCTTTGTATATTAATTTTCACAGGAGATTCATTCTCAGGTTTTAATTTGTTAAGCTTGCAGGGTAGTAGGGGAGCCATATTTGCATACTTGTAAACATCCTTGCTCGTGTCCATGGTCTGATTAATGTTGTTTGTTATAGTCTTTGAAAGTCGCAAGCCTGCAATAGCCTATTCCCCATGTATGCGTTGCGCTGCACAGAGGCACTGCTCAAACCTTCTCTGATTATTCTTTGCTTCCTTTCATCTTATATGAAGAGTCATTTTGGGATTACCTCTTCACAGTCTACACTATGAGAGCTTGTATAAGTTTGAAGGTCCATTTCTCATAGTCAAACTCATTTTCTAAGCACTGTTAATTTGGAGGGCCATCTTTGTTCTTTTGAAACTTAAGTTGAATCTTTCTGGTCAATATCATCCCTTAAGCCTTTTAAGAACCCTCATTTTGAGTCATGGAAATCCCTCAATCAAAGAAAGCACACATAGGTGGCAAGATAGTTCGAACAGAACCTGTGAACATGCGTCTTTTTGACATAGAACCTATGGCAAGGGAGATGTTTTGAAGAGTAGGATGCCTCTCTTTCTGCCAGAACATGCAGAGAGGCCACCTAGAAGTAGCAAAACAATTTGCATTAAATTTTGATGGCAAGAAAACTAGAGTTGGAGATTTGGAATTTGAGGTAACTGAAGCCTCCATCTCAACTACAACAGGGATCCCCATTTCAGGAGAAAATTTGTTCAAGGCCATGGTATTGAGTTCACCCTTTGTTAAAGATCTCTTCAAGCCTAAATACTGAGACAACGAGCTATCTAAGAGTATGCCAAGGAATCTGTTGATTGACCATTTTGACAGAATGTTGAAGATCATACAGAGATATTTTAGTTGTGAAGGGATATTTAACACCTTGTATCATTACCACATAAGGTTGTTACATTTTACTGGTAAGGTTCAGATGAATGTTCCTTATTACCTGCTGAGAAGCATAGGTAAAATGTCAGATAGGGTGCAAGCCAAATCTAAGGATGTGGATTCTAGTCTTTTCCACTTTAGACTTATCAGGATGCTTGTCTCTGAAGAGTTGGGAAAGAAAGAGATTTCCTATGAACATTTTTTGGTTACTTCTCACTTCAAGTTGGACCCAACACCTACTCCCCAATCACAGATCGTAGGTCCTTCATCACCTACCAGTACTAAAGCAGGCATCAATGAGAAGAGAAAGGGCAGAGCCCCTGTTTTAGAGATCAACAAGCAGGTTAGGGAAGCTGAGGAGGAAGCATGTCCTTCTCCACATAGATATTTCTTACCACCACCTCCACTAGGGTTAGAAGAAGTTCCTTCTTCTACCAAGGTGACATCTGAAAAAGGGAAGAGTCTTCTCTTTCTTTCTCCTCCACCATTAGTTGAAATCAAGGGTAAAAGACCTTTCACTAGGTCATCAATTCTTAAGGGGGTTCTCAAAGAGTAGTCTTTACTAGAAACCCCTATGCATAAGAAGAAAGGGAAAGGCATTGAAAAATCCGTAGAAGAAGAACAAGAAACCCCTGTATAGAAAATCAAGGGTAAAGGTACCAAAAGACCTTTGGAGAGGAAAGATGAAATCCCTGTGAAAGATTGTGAAAAACCTATGAAGTATAAAGAAGAGGTTGTTGTGCAAGAGAAGAAGCATAAAGGAAAAGGTTTTGAGAAGGCTAATGAAACATGCAAGGAAACTCTTGTATAGATGGAAGAAAAGGATGAGAAGAATCCCGTTGAGACTACACATGTCCCCAACCCCCTTGGCAGCCGGACCTACAAAAGACGTATTAAGCAACTTAGGGATGCAAGGAGATAAATAGCTCGTCTCAAAGTAGAAGACAAGGTCCACTTGGCTCAGATGAATGAGATCATGATTGGCTACAACCATACCCTAGATTTGGCAAGGTTCACAGCGATAAAGGCTCTGCCTCTTCATAAGCAGCTAAAGAATCTTTACAGATAGAACAGAGACTTTCAGTCTCAGAATAGGAAGATAAAGGTAGAGCTGAGACACTTGCAAGATGAGGCAACTCACATAAATTTAGAGGTGTTGGTAGAAGCTGTCATTGAAAATGATAAACCAACAGCTAAGGAGAGATCAACTACACTGAAGAAGCCTGCCAGCACTAGGAAGAAGAAATCTGCTGAGCCAATTGAAGAGACTCTTTCTACCAGAAAGANTAAGTGTTAAGATGACAAAATAGTTGGTAAGGGGTAAGCTCCATTTTTGGGAATTGTTCCTTTTTGGGGGGGTTAACTGATATGTAGATACTATTTTTTCCATCCATACAAGCTCCTAGGCATTTAGCTTTATGGATTTTGAGTTTTTGCTAAAGTGCTAGCTTCACTCAGTGGTAAATGGCATTATCTATGGTATAGTGAAGGCATCTATCATAATTGGAAGGACACAAACTGCTATGCACATGTCCTAGATTCAAAGACACTGTGTTCTGGAAATGATACCCAAAGTTGTATGCAAACACAACATAAGTAGCGCTACGTACAGGCGTTGCGTAATATCTTACAGAGAACAAAATCTGCACACAGTGGCACTACATAAAGTACTATGTAATATTACACAGAGGGTGGAATTGGTATATGGGTGCAACACAATGGAACTACCTATAGGCACTGCATTATATTTGACAGGGATCCATTTTACACACATACACAACACAGAGGCACTACCTATAGGCAATACCTTCTCTTCTTGTTACATTTTAAGGTACCTACCCAGAGTTGCTACACAAGGAAGTTTACCAGCAAACTCCAGGGATCTAGGAAGACTAGGCCACCAATTTTGGATAAGGTAACGATGGAGTAAATGATAGAAGTAGTAGTTAGCATCCAAAGGACAACTATAGGCTCCAAAGGGACACATGGAAAAATAGGAGCTGAGCATCAAAAGAGGATCAAAGCAGTTAGAAGCATGATTGGATTAGTCACCAACACTTCCATGTTTTATAGCATAGGTTGTTATCTTAGTTGTTATAATAAATAAATGTTTAGAGATTTTTAAGGAAAGGAGGCTAGCTCGTATCTCTAGTTGTTGCCTCCCTTTCTTGTTATAAATGGATAGATCAATTGCTTTAGAAGGTTTGGATGGTTGAGCAAGGCTCCCAAAACTATAATATTTTGGATAAAGTGACTGTGATCTAGTGTGTACTGGACTTAAGAATTTTTTACTAATAGAAATCGGCTTCTATTTTTGACTATCTGCTTCTAATGCTAAATGTTCATATTTGAATGCTTCAAATGAATAGATGTGGTAGTGATATGATGGATGTTTGATCATTTTATTGTCATGATGTTTATTTAGATCCTTAGTTTCTGATTTCAAGAAGATCTTGTTTTAAGAAACTTTCTTCGTTAGGCTCTTGTGAACCTGATGTTTGTAGTAGCCCTTACATTCCTCTCATTCAAGTATTCTTTTATCCACATTTACTCCCAAACTACTGGTTGAAGTTAGTCAAGACCTTATTTGTTGGTACATGTTATCCTTGTTTCTGAGTTTGGATATTATCATTTCAAGTTTTTCCCATTCAACCTTTCAAAAAACACTCATACTTTCACATATAATTTGATGGGTACTGGGCTTACCTTCCTTGCAATTAGAAGATGACTCCTAGTGCTAACACATAGGAAAACTAAACTTGACATCAAGGTTTAACAAAGGAAATTTAGAAGTAGGTTTCTCATAATTCTTCTTTATAGAAGAAGAAGAAGAAGAAATTCCACTTGAAGAGGAGGATGAGGACGATGGAGATGGAGGAGTCTTAGGAGGGTCACCACCACCTCCTACTCCTTCAACTTTTATTGTTGTCCCTAATGGACTATATTTCTCATCCTTCTTTCAATCATTGTACATTTATTCCACCATGGATTCTGTTAGCTCCCAAAATGAATCTGTTACTATGGTTGCATTTTGTGGTTGATAGCATGGCTATTGGTAGTTTTCTCAAATTTGGTTTTGAGTTTTTCTAGTAGCAATATTTAGGTTTTAATTTTTGTCTTAGAAATAAGACGACCCATAAAGGTCTTCTTTTTAAAATTTTCAAAAAATGCTTTCAACAGCTAACGCCTATTTTAAAGATGAAGGTTAGCTGGTGAAAGCGGTGATTTTCAATAGCTAAGGAGCATTTCTCATGGGTCGTTAATTGGTGAAAGCGGGGATCACGTGTGTTTTATCCATGTTTTAAAAAATCAAATGATGACACGCTCATCCCATGTCATGCAATAAATTATGATGCGCTGGTGAAAGTGGATAATGATGGAGACTCGGGTTTGCACAACTAAATCGGATTGCAAAGTAGATCCCATGCAGTAATGCATGTTTCACAATCATGGCGTCAGAAATGGAAATTTTGAATCCATCATCACAGGTGCAGGAGCAGTACTGCTTGGCTGGCGACATCAAATCGGCCCATCGCTTCCCCAACACGCATCACCTACAAATGTATGCTAAGTTTTTAATATTGAAAGACAGAGCCGAGTGTTTTCATTAGCGCAAGACCTCGGCCCAAACGACAGATTGCAGTGGTTTGTGTACAAAATAGTTTTGGGTTTCGAGTTGCAGATTGCGAGGAGATGTAGTGGTTCTTTACTAAGAAAATAATTGGACAGTCTATCCTTCCTACAGACGCATCCAGAAGTGCAAAAACACTTCTCAAACGCAGGCTATATGGAATATGTTGAAAGGCTACAAAATGGCTGTCACTAATCAACAACAGAGGCTTTTGCTAAAACGTTTGACGGTAATAAAGCCTATGTTGGGTCCTTAGAGATCATCATGGATGAAGTTGCTATCGCTGTAGCGACTAGCTTACCAAGATCGGGCCAAAGCTAGTTCAAAACGACTGCCACTAAAAACTTAAATTTCAGAGCATATTTGAAGGAAGAATTCATACATAATGCATGGAAGAAGAGCATGCCAGTTTCCCATTTAGAAGATGAGTGGCAGGATTTGTTTAAGGGCATCCAATTCTACATAACTTCAGAAGGCAGGTACGACAAACTGATGTTATATCATTTCAAGCTCTTAGACCATTTCACAAGTAAAACTCACCTAAATCTACCTTTATTCTTGCACAAGAGCTTAACTAAAATATGTAAAAAGATTAGAGCTAAACCTCTAAGCATGAAGAACACTCTTTGCCACTTTGGCCTTATTAAATTGATAATTCTAGAGGAGCTAAGACAGAAGGGAAGGACCTGGCAACATTTTCGTTTTTGGGAGGGCTTTGAAACTCAAACTCAACCCATGAATGAACAGACGAAAGCTGGAAAGAGGCAATTGACTCCTCAAAGCAGCTCGAGGAAGAGGAGAACCCTTCCAGGACCTCCAGAAGATAGAATCTCTAGTGTGAAATCTCACAGGTCAAAGAAAAAATTGAATTTTGAAACTACTACAGAGCAGCCTATAGAAAGGAGAAAAAACATTTTAAACCTGCCATACACAGACTCAGAACCAGAGAAAGAAGATGAGAGCCTTGCCATCAAAAGTCCTAAACATTCCATTGAGTTTGCACAGAATTGTGAGACCTTTACTCACACTGAGGAAGGGGAAACTTCAAAGAGCACTAAGTCGAAGAAAACACAGAAAATCAAGCACCTCAAAGAAGTGATCGCTCAGTAGGAGGTCTTAGAGAGAGTAATAAAGGAAAGATAAAAGAATCTTTCTGATAATTTTGCAAAAACAAATGTTGCATTTGAAAAGATGGCTCGTGAAAGTGTCAAGGAAAAGAAGAGGAAACAAAAAATCACCAAAGACTATAACAGTCTATGGTGGCTAGCAAAGCACCTTAAAAGGAAAATCAGAAAATTGAAGCAAAAGCAAAAGTCACACCCAAATTTGCAAGTGCTTGCTCAGGTTGTTGTGAACATGCAAGGGGATAAAGCAGAGACACATTGAGTTTTTGATGGAATCATAGTTTTGGAGGTGAAAGTTCATTTTGGGCTAAGGCAGAGCTTTCACCAGCGCAAATCGCAATTTTACAACTAGTTAGCTGGTGAAAGGCAGCGCTTTCACCAGCTAACCAGCGAATCATAAGGCGAGTTAGCTTGTGAAAGAAGAAAAATCATTTTTGAAAGCTAAGGATGGAGAAGGTCATTTTTGACAGGAATTAAAGAGGTTCCAGAGTACTAAAGGGATAACAACTTGATCAAAAAAGACTCTGCATCAGAGATTCATGGGAGTTTTTGAGAACCACATGCTAAACTGATTTCCTAAAGTATCGACTATGAACACTGAAGAAATCTAGCTGCCAAGACAGGTGCCTTTGCCATGTTTCATCACATCACAGATTCCAGGAGCTGAAGAATGCAGATGTCAAATTTTGAGATTGAAGACAATTCTAATGCTAGTCTAGTCATTAAGTTTTTGTTATCAAGTTGCTTAGTTAATTTGAATTGCTATTTTTAGATACAGATCCAAGTTTTTAGGATCTTAAAAACTGATTGTAAAAGGCTATAAATGCCTATTTTTTCTAAGAGACAAGGGTTCAAACTGGGAATATATTTTGTGCTATTGTATAGACTCTTATTTATAGAATAAAAGTTCAGTTTCCTTTCGTTTTCAATATCAAAAATATCCATCTTTCCCTTTCTGCACTTTGTTTCAGTTTGTTTTAGCTTATGAATACATTTATCTCTTTCTTGAGCTCATAGACTTGAAGTAAAGGATTTCTTTCTATATTGCATTAAGCCCTACATTCAGTTGTATTTGGCAATTAAGAATAGTGTTCTTCATCCTCTCCTTTCAATTTACTCGATCTGATTATTGTTTCCTGAAAGCACTGTTTCTTTAGATGTATGATGAGTTATCTATTACGCTAATCATTAAAAACCCCATTGTTCCAAGCATATCTACACATTATTTTTAAGTTACCAAGCATCCTTAGTCTACAACCCTAAGGAGTTTCTTGGAGTGATAACATATTGGCACCGTTGCCGTGGAGACGAAATTCAAGTTCTGCTTTCCTAGGATACGACATTGAGCTGATCTTTGATGATAGACAAAGATTAGACATTTTTAGTTGGTTGTAATCATCTATCTGGCGACTCCACAAGTTCATCTTGGCTCCTAAGAGGATCAGTACTAGGGAGAATCCTCAAGAATCACCTATCAGACCAGTGTCCAATCCATAACTAATTCTCAGGAAAGGAAAGACCATTCAGGTTCAAGCTTCAAGATCAGATACAGAAGGTAATCCTCTTTTCAGTTCTGGAAAATCTACTACAGAAAAATTTGAGTTCTTTTCAAAGAGCATTGATGAAAAAACAACTGTAAATACTGTAGAAGAACAAACTCCTTTTGATCAACAGGAAAATACTAATGATGATAAATTGATAGATCTAAATTTGATTGAAAAAACACCCAAGACTTTAGAAAGAAGCCATAGTTATTCTTCCCTTGAGTCTTTTCATTCTCAACAACAAGAAGATCATTTGAACATTTATACTAGCCTCCTTGTTGTTGAACATCTCCTCCAAGAGCTATCTGCTAAAGGTGAAGGAAATTTAGTTGGACAGCTTGCAAATTTTTACAGAGCCTCTTATGAGACCTCTTTCCCATTAGAATATTCACCTCTTTCGTATTCCTCCAGTGCTGAAGACTTGAAAAAGAAACCATCACTTTCCTCACCCTTGATAGTTATGGCCGCACCACCTCCTTTGACGAAGATGCAACAAATCCTAGATGCTAGGTATGCACCACTCATATTGCCAAACCCAGTATTAGCCATGCCAACGGGAGACTATCAGAAGTATATGCCCAAATTCATAGGCGAAGGTGATGTGTCTGCCAAAGAACATATTGAGTCTTTCTACAGTTATGCTGAAAACCTTAATATTGAAGAAGAAGATGTTTGGACACGAGTCTTTGTCCAAAGCTTAGATGGACATGCTAGGAAATGGTTCAAAGAACTCCCTGCTGGTTCCATAGCTGGAATCGAGCAATTGGATGAGACATTTTTGAAACATTGGGGTGACAGAAGAGATTTTGTCTACTATATCACAAAATTCGGAAACCTAAGGAAACAAAATAGTGAGTTAGTCTCTGATTTCAGTAAAAGATTTAACTGGATGTATGGTAAAATACCAGCAGAGATAAAACCTTCAGATGCTTCTACCAAGATCACATATTCTGATGCTTTTGACTCAGATTTCTGTTTATTGTTAAGAGAAAGAAGGTCACCAGCATTATCTCTCATGCAAGATGCTGCCCTTGAGGTGGAATCAAATATTCTAGCCTCCCAGAAGCGGAAAGGAGATTTTGATAGGAGAAGGCCAAGGAATGAGGCTTCATCTTCATCAAGTGCTGATCCGAAATTTGATAAAATGGCCAAGATGATAGAGTCTCTAACCTATGATATATCTAAGCTTAAGATTGAAAATAAGCAGCCTGTGAAGGGAAGAGGCACTTATGATTCTGCAGGCAACAACCCAAATCAAAATCCCAACAACTTCAGAAGAAATAATCAGCCAATTCAGATCTTGTAAAGAGAAAAGAATCCTACTGAAGATCAGAGAATAAAGGTCCCTCTTCAAAATGTTGTGATGGATGAAGACAAGGGTGAATATCAAGAAGGTGGAGAAGATAACATTCATTGTGTTGGAGAAGAGACAGGGAAATCTTATCTAACACAACACGACTATGAGGCAGCATTGATGATTGAACAGACAAAAGATAATCTTATTGATGATGACATTTTCACAACAGAAGATAAGAATAGATATAACCTCCGATCAAAATTGCCCAACAAGATGCACCAGCCTCTCCCAAAAAGAGCACAGCCCCTGTTAAGAAAAAAGATCAGACATCAGAGAATCAACAAACAAATCCTTCAAAGGTGAAAGCATCAGCTCCTCCCAAAAAGACTACTGCCCCTGTCAAGCATCAAACTCCAGAAAGTCAGGCTCCTATTGAACAACAAAGCAATCAGGAAGCTCCTTCAAATTAGGTAAAGGCATCTGATAAAGCTTCTGATAAAGTCCCATATTCGTTCAATTTTGAGGCCGAAATACAAAAAATTAAAATTCCTATTCCTCTAGTCGAGTTAATGAAAAATGAAATGTTCAAAAAGGATATCCTCAAAACTCTAGATCCCCAATCTGTATCCCTTTCTGCTGATATCCTCAACATATATGATGAAAAACCAACAATTACTCTAGGCCAAATGATAGAAGACAGAGATGAAAGCTATCCTCCCTTTTACATCTCTCTAAATATTCATGAGAAAACACTGCATAACTGTTTGTTGGACTCCGGTGCTTCGCACAATTTGATGCCAAAGGCGGTCATGGATGAACTTGGGCTGGAGATCACCAAGTCTTATCATGATCTTTTCTCTTTTGAATCTCAAAAAGTCAAATGTTTTGGGATGATCAAGGATTTGGTTGTAACCTTAACCCAAGCATCCATGAAGACTATGGTGATGGATATAGTAGTGGTTGACATACCTCCTAAATTTGGATGTCTACTATCAATATCATGGATGAAGAGGCTAGGTGGAACTCTTCAAATGGATCTCTCCTATGCTACTATCCCTGTTTTTGGAGGGGTGAACAGAAGGCTATACAGGGAATCTCAGTTGGCATATGTAATCAATGACAAAAAGAATCCATCCAATCATCCTATCTATTCTGTCGACACAGGTATGGGATCTTGTATTTTGCAAATTGATGATTCATTACCAGATGCATTGTTGCTCAGAAAGCCCACAGTTCATCCCACAGAAGCAATAGTGGATGATCTTTGGACCATGTTTTTTGATGGTGCTTGCACCAAAGAATCAGCAGGAGCAGGAGTGGTATTGATTTCCCCTTCTAAGAAAACTTCTCATTTGTCCTTTAAACTTGATTTTAAAGTGACTAATAATATCGCTGAGTATGAGGCACTACTTCTGGGGCTAAATGCATCCAAAGAGATGAATATTAAAAAATTGCAGCTGTTTGGAGATGCAGATTTGATTATTCAGCAGGTGAATAAGTCCTTTCAAGCAAAGCATGTCAGGCTGAAAGCATACAGAGATGAAGTGTTGAAGGCAATTCAGGATTTTGCAGATTTTAAAATTTCATATGTACCTAGAGCAATGGATGAATTGGCTGATTCATTAGCTGTGTCGGCTTGTGTGTTCATACCCCCTCTACCTCATAAATTGAATTACGAAATCCAAGTTAAATATAGGCCCTCTCTCCCTGATAATGTAAAATTTTGGAAGGTTTTTGAAGACGATGATGAACTCACTAGATTTCTTGAAGTGATAGATGAGTTTGCAGATCAGCAGATCGATCAGGAGAATGAACATGATAATAAAATTGAGAAACCAAAATTCAGAAGCAAAATCACAGCACATGAAATAGTCCAGTTGTCTACCAACAGAATTCCTAAAGGTTTGGTCCCGTTGGAAAGGTTGTTCGATAATAATGATGTGGCTGTCAAATTGGAAAGTGGGGAAAAATATTCAGAAGTTTTGCAGTACAATGTAGTTAGCGAACAAGATCCTAAATATGTCAACTTAGCCTCACATTTGACTGAAAAACAAAGGGCTGATTATGGAGAATTGCTAAAGAAGTTTGCTGACATCTTCGCTTGGCAATATGATGACTTGAAGACTTTTGACACAGAGGTAATTCAGCATAAGATTCCCTTGAATAAAGACACCAAACCATTCAGGTAGAAGCTTAGATCCTTCAATCCTTTGTTGCTGCCTACAATGGAAAGGGAAATTAAAAAACTATTGGACGCCCGCATCATCATTCCTCTCAGATATTCAAAATAGATTGTGAATCTCGTACCAGTCAGGAAGAAGAATGGGGAGATCAGACTCTGCGTCGACTTCAAAAATTTGAATAAGTGCTCTAGGAAGGACAACTACCCTCTACCCAAAATAGAGCATATTTTGCAGAAGGTGTCAGGATCAAAGGTGATGTCTTTTATTGATGGGTTTTCCGGATACAACTAGATTGTTGTCCATCCGGACGATAAAGAAAAGACTTATTTTACTACTCCATGGGGTACGTTTATGTACGAGAAGATGCCCTTTGGATTGATGAATGCAGGAGTGACATTCCAAAGGGCGATGGACATTGCTTTCGTTGGAGAGAAAGAAAAATTTGTCCTGATATATCTCGATGATATCACTGTTTTCTCGAGCAGCCATGAACTTCATTTGCAACACTTAAAAAGGAAATTTCTAAAATGTCGAAGGTATGGCATTTATCTCAATCCAAAAAAATCAAATTTTTCACTTAAGGAAGGGAAATTACTTGGGCATATTGTTTCAGCTGATGGGGTGAAAATTGACCCAAAAAGGGTAGAAGCAATTAAAAATCTGTCTCTTCCTAGATCAAAGAAGGACATTCAGTCTTTCCTTGGGACTATAAACTTTATCAGAAGGTTTATAGTAAACTTTGCATAACTCACAAAGCATATTACTGCTATGTTAAGAAAGGACTCCGAGGTAAAATGGATTGAAGTAGCCAGACACTCATTCGATGCCATCAAGGAAGCCATCACAACAACCCCTATTTTAATGAGCCCCGATTTCTCCAAGGAATTTTACATTTTTTCATTTACTTCAAGAGATATAATTGCAGTAGTACTCTTGCAGAAAAATGCTGATGATCAGGAGCAACCGGTTGCCTTCTTCAGTAAGGTCTTGAGGGACGCAGAAGTAAAGTATGAATTGTTGGAGAAACAAGCATATGCACTTATCAAGTCATTGAAATCTTTCAGAGTTTACATCCTTCAGGCAAAGGTAATAGATTTCGTTCCTTCCAGTTCAGTTAAAGATGTGCTTATACAACCCGACATAAATGGAAAAAGGAGTAAGTGGATAGCAAAGTTGATTGAATTTGATGTTGAAACTAAACCAGCAAAACTTGTGAAGGGTAAGGGCCTTGCCAAACTTCTGGCAGAAAAAAATTGCAGGCTGCTCAAAATAAATCTAGTAAGCATTAATGCAGATAATGTTCAGTCTTCAGAGGATAAAGAAGGTGAGGAAATGCAGGTCTCAGCTCACCTAGCTGATTGCAAATGGTACAGTCATATTATTCATTTTCTGCAAACTTTATCAGTCCCATTAGATTTGACAAAAACACAAGGAAGGGCTTTGAAGCTCAAAGCCATAAATTTCTGCATCAATGGCAACTTATTGTTCTGGAAAAATCCAATAGGTTTATTGTTGAGATGCATAAACCAAGAAGAAGCAGCTAATTTCATGATTGAATTCCATAATAGTGAATGCAGGGGACATCACTATTGGAAAACCACTACACATAAAATCTTAAGATATGGTTACTACTGGCCATCCTTATTTTCAAATGTGTGTGAGTTTGTGAGAACATCTGACAAGTGTCAAAGATTTGAAGGCAAACAAAAACTGAAGTCTCTTCCCCTCAAACCTATAGTGGTCACAGGGCCTTTCCAGTAATGGGGCTTGGATTTCGTAGGTGAAATTCACCCGCCTTCTAGTGGTCAGCACCGGTGGATCCTTGTTGCCACCGATTACTTTACAAAGTGGATTGAGGCTATTCCCAACTGGAACGCATATCATACTATCATCATAATTTTTCTGCAAGAAAACATATTTGCCAGATTTGGCTTCCCTAAGAGAATAGTCACTGATAACATTGCTGCATTCAAAGATAAACACTTGGTGAAATTATGTGAAGAGCTGGGAATCCAGGTGGTACATTCCACTGCTTACTATCCGCAAGGGAATGGCCTAGATGAGTCATCAAACAAGAGTTTAATCAGGATTATAAAGAATCTTCTTGAACAAAATGCCAGAGGCTGGGATTCCAAGCTGAAGTTTGCTTTATGGGCTGACAGGGTTACATGTAAGAAATCAATTGGCACATCTCCTTTCAAGTTGGTATATGGTACTGAATCCATATTTCCTATTCAACTTGCACTTCCGGTTGCAAAGTTTTTACAAGAAACTGATTCTGAACCAAGTGATTTGACCTGGAGAATTCATAATTTGGTAGAGCTACAACAAGATAGAGAGCAGCTCTTGGAAAAAACAGAATTACATCAAGAAAAAATCAAGGAGATATTTGACAAGAAAGTCCAATCAAATTTCTTCAAAACAGGGGAATTAGTCTTAAAGTGGGATGCAACAAGGCAAGAGAAGGGGAAACACGACAAATTTGAGGCTCTCTGGACAGGTCCTTTTGTCATAACAGTGGTGCAGCAGAACAATAACTTTGTTCTCCAAAATCTTCCAGGCAAGGAAGTAGCAGGTGGCCCTTTCAACGGGCACTTTCTGAACACCTATTTTTGATAAGGCTTTTTCTTAAAATCCCTATTCTAGTTGTACATATTTATTTTCAGTTCTGTTTTCTTTGTTTCTATCACTTGAATAACTCCATGCCCAATGGTACTAGAAAAACTATTTTTCAGATTTCTTTTTTAATTTTGTAATAAAGGCTACTGAGTCTAGCTAGGTTCTTGGTCACCTCACAGGGAGATGCCCATCCCAGTTGGAGCCAAATGTTAGCTCCCA
Source organism: Picea mariana (assembly GCA_032191745.1). Lineage (NCBI taxonomy): Eukaryota > Viridiplantae > Streptophyta > Pinopsida > Pinales > Pinaceae > Picea > Picea mariana. The sequence goes on along the minus strand of JASDQU011029743.1, from coordinate 25,316 downwards.
AAATGAATCTGTCACTATGGTTGCATTTTGTGGTTGATAGCATGGCTATTGGTAGTTTTCTCAAATTTGGTTTTGAGTTTTTCTAGTAGCAAGACTTAGGTTTTAATTTTTGTCTTAGAAATAAGACAACCCATAAAGGTCTTCTCTTTAAAATTTTCAAAAAATGCTTTCAACAGCTAATGTGTGTTTTAAAGATGATGGTTAGCTGGTGAAAGCGGTTATTTTCAACAGCTAAGGAGCATTTCTCACTGGTCGTTAGCTGGTGAAAGCGGGGATCACATGTGTTTTATCCACATTTTAAAAAATCAAATGATGACACACTCAACCCACATCATGCAATCAAGTATGATGCACTGGTGAAAGTGGATATTGATGGAGACTCGGGTTTGCACGACTAAATCGGATTGCAAAGAGGATCTTGTGCAGTAATGCATGCTTCACAATCATGGTGCCGAAAATGGCAAATTTGAATCCATCATCACAGGTGCAAGAGCAGTACTGCTTGGCTGGCGACATCAAATCGTCCCATCGCTTCCCCAACATGCATCACCCACAAATGTATGCTAAGTTTTTAATATTGAAAGACAGAGCCAAGTGTTTTCACCAGCGCAAGACCTCGTCCCAAACGACAAATTGCAGTGGTTTGTCTACAAAATCGTTTTGGGTTTTGAGTTGAAGATGGCGAGGAGACGTAGTGGTTCTTTACTGAGAAAAGAATTGGACAGTCTATCCTTCCTACAGACGCATCCAGAAGTACAAAAACACTTCTCAAACGCAGGTTGTATGGAATATGTTGAAAGGCTACATAATGGTTTTCACCAATCAACAACAGAGGCTTTTGTTAAAACGTTTGACGATAATAAATCCTGTGTTGGGTCCTTAGAGATCATCGTGGATGAAGTTGCTATCGCTGCACCGACCAACTTACCAATATCGGGCCAGAGCTAGTTCAAAATGACTGCCACTAAAAACTTAAATTTCAGAGCATATTTGAAGGAAGAATTCAGACATAGTGCATGGAAGAAGAGCATCCCAATTTCCCATTTAGAAGATGAGTGGCAGGATTTGTTTAAGGGCATCCAACTCTACATAACTTCAGAAGGCAGGTACGACAAACTGATGTTATATCATTTCAAGCTCTTAGACCATTTCACAGGTAAAACTCTCCTAAATCTACCTTTCTTCTTGCACAAGAGCTTAACTAAAGTCTGTAAAAAGATTAGAGTTGAACCTCTAAGCATGAAGAACACTCTTTGCCACTTTGGCCTTATTAAATTGATAATTCTGGAGGAGCTAAGACAGAAGGGAAGGACCTGACAACATTTTCTTTTTTGGGAGGGCTTTGAAACTCAAACTCAGCCCATGAATGAACAGAGGAAAGCTAGAAAGAGGCAATTGACTCCTCAAAGCAGCTCGAGGAAGAGGAGAACCCTTCCAGGACCTCCAGAAGATAGAATCTCTAGTGTGAAATCTCACAGGTCAAAGAAAAAATTGAATTTTGAAACTACTACAAAGCAGCCTACAGAAAGGAGAACAAACATTTTAATCCTGCCATACACAGACTCAAAACCAAAGCAAGAAGATGAGAGCCCTACCATCAAAAGTCCTGAACATTCCATTGAGTTTGCACAGAATTGTGAGACCTTTACTCACACCGAGGAAGGGGAAACTTCAAAGATCACTAAGTCGAAGAAAACACAGAAAATCAAGCACCTCAAAGAAGTGATTGCTCAATAGGAGGTCTTAGAAAGAGTAATAAAAGAAAGATACAAGAAGTTGTCTGATAATTTTGTAGAAACAAATGCTGCATTTGAAAAGTTGGCTCGTGAAAGTGTCAAGGAAAAGAAGAGGAAACAAAAAATCACCAAAGACTATAACAGTCTATGGTGGCTAGCAAAGCGCCTTAAAAGGAAAATCAGAAAATTGAAGCAAAAGAAAAAGTCACACCTAGATTTGCAAGTGCTTGCTCAGGTTTCTATGAACATGCAAGGGGATAAAGCAGAGACACATTGAGTTTTTGATGGAATCACAGTTTTGGAGGTGAAATTTCATTTTGGGCTAAGGCAGAGCTTTCACCAGCGCACAACGCAATTTTACAACTAGTTAGCTAGTGAAAGGCAGCGCTTTCACCAGCTAACCAGCAAATCATAAGGCGAGTTAGCTGGTGAAAGAAGAAAAAGCATTTTTGAAAGCTAAGGATGGAGCAGGTCGTTTTTGACAGGATTTTAAGAGGTTCCAAAGTACTAAAGGGATAACAACTTGATCGAAAAAGACTCTGCATCAGAGATTCATGGGAGTTTTTGAGAACCACATGCTAAACTGATTTCCTAAAGTATCGACTATGAACACTGAAGTAATCCAGCTACCAAGACATGTGCCTTTGCCATGTTTCATCACATCACAGATTCCAGGAGTTGAAGAATGCAGATGTCAAATTTTGAGATTGAAGACAATTCGAATGCTAGTCTAGTCATTAAGTTTTTGTTATCAAGTTGCTTAGTTAATTTGAATTGCTATTTTTTGATACAGATCCAAGTTTTTAGGACCTTAAAAAATGATTGTAAAAGGCTATAAATGCCTATCTTTTCTAAGAGACAAGGGTTCAAGCTGGGAATATATTTTGTGCTACTGTATAGACTCTTATTTACAGAATAAAAGTTCAGTTTCCTTTCTCTTTCAATATCAGAAATATCCATCTTTCCCTTTCTGCACTTTGTTTCAGTTTATTTTAGCTTATGAAGACTGTTATCTCTTTATTGAGCTCATAGACTTGAAGTAAAGGATTTCTTTCTATCTTGCATTAAGCCCTACATTCAGTTGTATTTGGCAATCAAGAATAGTGTTCTTCATCCTCTCCTTTCAATTTACTCGATCTGATTATTGTTTCCTGAAAGCACTGTTTCTTTAGATGTATGATGAGTTGTCTATTACACTAATCATTAAAAACCCCATTGTTCCAAGCATAACTACACATTATTTTTAAGTTACCAAGAATCCTTAGTCTACAACCCTAAGGAGTTTCTTGGAGTGATAACAGATTGCATTTTCATAAATGCTTGAAATAAAGCTTATTTGGAACCAAAAGGATGTTCTCTCGATGACCTTGGTGATTCCAATTCTTGTCTTTGGAATACCCGAGAAATTTCAGGATTGGCTTCTTCAAGCATTCCTTTCCCACGCTGAAGCTTATATCTTGTGATCATTCAACACTTTCAAATCCCAACTTCAAAAACCAAAGCTCTAATACCAAAAAAATTATCTGAAAACAAAGGTATTAATGATCGATTTACAAGTTAGTTTATGTATTTAAATTTCATTTGGATCGATAATGTTGATATATAAACAAATAATGCGGAAAAATGAATACATAAGAATTGTGAAATTAAAGAAGTATAGAAGGAAAATAAGAGAAGAGACAAAATCCACAAGTTGTTGATGGAGTTCACCCCTCCTGGGCTACATCTCCGGGTCCGCTTTCAATGTGAGCCACCACTTCATTATTGATGTTGAATGGTGAAATTACATCAAAAGGCTCCAAACTTGCATACAATGCTGCCCCATTCTGCTACAAGGCTTTGGCTCAATGGCACAATATCTCCCACACCTGGGCTGCCAAAATTAGGTCTAAAACCCACTTCTCCAATGTCTTCTATGTTGAAAATTAGGTCTAAAACCCACTTCTCCAATGTCTTCTATGTAGAAAATATCTCTACATTTTACATAACAATTCCTCCGAAAATTGCACTCTCTCATGGAAAAAATTCATTTGATTATATACCTAAGGGTCCATAACCAAGTGGTTATTCAATCCAAATTTTATGGGATATGGAATATTTGATCTAATTTAAATGGGATTTGGATCCACTTTTAATGGGGAGAATAAAATATATGGTTAAATAACCATATGCCAAATGAAAAACATATAAAATATATGATATCCAACAAAACAACCATAATATATGATCGACCTTTTTTATGGGATATGGCATATCCAAATAATAACCCAAAACTTAACCATATCCCAATAAAATATACATGACCACCATAATATATGGCCGATCCAATCCAAAACGAATCGTATGGATTATAATGGTTAAATGTGTTGGTAGGTGTGGATTTTTTGTCATATACAAAGTTATATCGCTTTAAATAAAGTAATGCCAGCCACATTTAACAAGTGGTAAGTTGGTAAATCAATTATGGCAATGTTTGTTAAGACCTTGACACCATTTCTTTTGGCATATTTGGATAAAACAACTTAAATAAAACCTTTGTTGCATGAATTTACAACTAATGCCTGTGGCCTAGTGGTAAGTTGCCAAAATACAATCTGGCAGGTTAAGGGTGTTTAATTCCATATTAATCATTCTCAAGGTGCCACGTGGAACCATCTAACTGGTCCACATATCATATAGTCACCTTCCCAGTCAACTACCACGTCATTTGCATAGTTAGATCTACTAGTCACCTATATAATCAACACCTGCCACGTCACCTATACAGTCATCTGCCAAGCATCAATCTTTGATTCGACCATGTCATCACCTGTTAGGTCAGCTCCAGTGCCATGTATCATGTCGTGGAACTTCCACATGTCATGTCATGGCAGTGCCATGTGTCATGTTGTGGAACTGCCATGTGTCATGTCATGGAACTACCACGTTTTACATCCTAGTGTTTCCATGTGTCACAAATTGGTGTTGTCACGTGTCACAACCTGGTGTTGTCACGTGTTATGCTCTATTGATTTTTTGCCTATTGGTCAAAATCTTCAGAACGTGATAAATTATGCGTACGATGTCCATTTGTTCTGAATCTTCAGAACGTGATAAATTCTGCATATGATGTTCGTTTGATCCTTCAGAACGTGATCAATTTTGTGTACGATGTCCATTTGATCCTGTTCAAATTGCATTGGAAATATCTCGTTGAGCTCTACACAATGGAGTGATTTTCATCAACATTTGAAGACATCAAATGTTCGGTCAAAAATTCCATCTAGATCACATGAAAAGGTTCCACCTTGGATGTTAACATGTTCTCTTGAATATTGGTAGACCATTCTTTTTCTCTTTCAAGGTTCTCTGAGAAATTTTCTCTTAGCATGAAACCAACTTTCCCATCAAAAGCATTGTTATATTGCAAGAGAATGGCACCATCCCTTGGTTTAAGGTCATCAAGAATTGTTTTACAATATTATCAAATATTTGGTCAAACTCTTTTGTGGATTCATTATGCTTCTTCTTGATTTCATGGAATTATGTTAGAAAAATTCTACCATCTTTTCTTATGGCCCATATTTTCATAAACACATTATGGAAGGCTTGCCAAGAATTAAAAATTTTCTTGGGGTGACTATTATACCATGATCTTTCCTCTCCTTCTAATTATAGAGAGAAGAATTTCATAGCTACATCCTCGGCTTCATTAGAAACAAAATGAGTATCAAGAATATCATAGAAGGAAGACAAGTGACATTAATTAGTAATAAAATTGTTCCCAGAGAAATTTGTTAACCACTTCTCAAATTTATCAGACATATTATGATGGAAACCTTGAATTATGAACATGTCTAATGTCTGGAAGACATTGGAAACCCATGGCTGCATAGGAATTGGATTTACTATAGGTGGATTGGTAAAAAAAGTTCTTATCACAGGAGAAGTTGGAAGAACTCTTCTTCTCTTATAGACTTTGGGAGGATTAGTGTACCTATTAAAAGTTCTTTGGTTGGAAGTTCCAACCCATGGGTTAACTTGTTGTTGAACCGCCATATGAACACACTAGATTAGGCTTTGATGTATATTCATCATAAGAATGTTGAATTATAGACTTCATATTATTCAAGAAGAATGACTCAATTCTCCCTGACAATGACGCCAAAATTTTACCACACAATCTAGCACCAAGTGCAAATACTTTCATAAGGCACTAAGACTAGTGGAACATGGAAGATGTTACCACTTCCATATAGCAAAAACATTCCCTCTCTTTAGTGAAGGAATGGTATCCAACACAAGGGAGGATTCCCTAGTAGCCTCCAAGAATGCATAGGAAAGACACAATCAAGTCTAGATCCCCCCAGGGTAATTACTAAAACTACCACCAATGAAATAGTATAGACAAAGTATTAATGAGGTGGTCAGACAAGAAAATTTTCATATTTTAAGTAATTATGGTCTAGGTCAATTTAATAGGTTTTCCAAGTCAAGTATAGGCTCAAGAGGATCCCCAAACACTAAAATTGAAGAAAAAGTCTAGGGTTGTTGTAAAATTGTGAAAAAAGATATAAAATTACAACAATAAAGTAAGTTATTACAACAACAAATAAAAGAGCCCCTTTGACATGCAATAGTTAAGTAAATAAATATGGCTAAACAATGAGATAAATTAGGGTTTCAATTACCAAAAAAATCATAAAATTAAAGAGCAACAATCAACCCTAAAACCCTAAACATTTTGTTGATGATTGCAGCTATGTGAGACATTCTCCAACTTACAAACCTGTGCGGTGTGGATCATTGCAGCTATGTGAGTCTTTCTCTCAGCTTACAAACCTGAGATAAATCCCCTAAGAAGGGTACGTGGTTCCTTCCTGAGACAGAGCTAGGAACGTAGAGATTGTTGAAACCAGGGATTAAAGTTTTTATCTCTAAGACTAAAAATTTTCCTTTCCAGGATTCGGCTTTTCATAAGGTATAATCCTCACTATCAATCCCAAAAGCCCGGTACCAAAATCCCAAAATGGCTTTATTATTTAATAATAAAAGGTAGAAAGCTCATGTGTTTTTAAAGTCTCGACGCACATTCTGCAAAGTACTTTTAATCACGATAAATTAAAACCCTAAAGGAGTTAATTAACAATCTTTTAACCTTTCAGGATTCGGTTCACTCAAAAAAATATTTTTTCAATACATTTGGAATCGCAAAATCCCGATCCCTGATTTCCAGAAAAAAAAAAATGGAAGTTAGTTCTTGATCCTGATTAATTAAATTACTAATACCAAAACTAAGGCCTAAACTAATCCCATCGCGATTTCGGGATTCAAGGTTTAGTGGCAACATACCTCGTGTAAGAGAGATCCCCAAAACCCCGAAACGCGAAGTCCTAAATCAATACCAAAGCTAAGGCCTAAACTAATCCCATCGCGATTTCAGGATTCGAGGTTTAGTGGCAACATACCTCGTGTAAGAAAGATCCCCGAAACCCCAAAACACGAAATCTCGATTCAAAATCAATGTTTAAAATGAACTAACTTAATTTTAAAAACACATTTAATGGTAATTAAACTTCTTAGGTATTTTCATTTTTCAGGTTCCATTGAACGAGATCTTTCAAATTTTGATTTTAGAATCGCCGAAATACGACCATATTAATAACGGATAGCTGGTGATTTCTGTGACACAAATGCGTATCTCAGAAATATTCTTTGCATTAAAGGTATTGAATTCTTGGCAGCTGCATCAGTAATTTCACCATAAAACGAGTTAAAGGAAAATTAAAGGTCTGTGTTTTGAACCTTATTCTTGTTCTTTCTATCAGGAGTAAGTTGCATCTAGCCGAGCTTATACACCTCTCTTATGTGATAGGTTTTCGTTCCAATACGAAAGTTATGGGACCAAAGAAGGGACCCAAGAAGAGTGAAGATACATATGAGATTTCCAACCCAGAGGGAGATGTCATATCTAACACCACGCCACATGCTATCGACTTGATCAAATCCTAGACGCAAATCTATGAAAATATGGACTACGAGACAAAAAATTCCCCTAATGATTCCGAGAATCACCTTCAGGACCTAGCAGAATCAGAACTTCACAAGATTGCAATATGCCCATGGCTCATGGCGTACAACGACATGATTAGTTGGGATTTCGAGAAGATTGATATTCCAACGAGAAGAATTTTAAATGATCAAGCGGTCATTATCGACTCATTCAGACTTGAACATATCCAGGTTATGTACAAACTCTCACCCAATATTAAATTCATTTACAATGCCGAATTTATAGCTAAATTTCAGAGAAAGGAATGCACTGAGGCAGACCAAACTTACCCTGATTTAATCAAAGGCTGGTGGAGATGTCCATCAAAATTTAGGATTGATACCCACGAAATTTATGCCACATCTTCTTTGAATGAGTACATGGTTTATGTAGCCATGATGTTGTGTAGATTCTTCGGCAAAAAGAATCCCTGTCATTTCCCCGCAGAATGGGTGCCCTTTTTAGAGGAAGCATTAGAAGGATATAGTTTCAACTGGGACAAGATTTTATCTGATAACATAGCCAAAGAGGTTTCAGATTACAAAGCTGCAAGATCCCAAGGTCAACCAGTGGAATTTTACATGTCGGCATACATCATGGACGCAATTTGTTTTATGACTCCATTCCCCTTGATGAATTGGAGTTGGAACATAACCTGCCTCGAACCCATTCATGAGAATCACTCTGAGCTGTGGGAAGAAAACGCAAAAAAATCGGTTTACGAAATTTGTCATTTCATGGTAATACCAATGCATAAAATGTTTTTCGGCTGTAACCCTCCTCGCATTTCTGAAACAGTTTCAAAAAACCTCAAGCTAATAACAAACTGGTTCATTGAAGAAAGCTTCTCCTACATCAGGGTTTATGGGTGCTCAATCCCCCCTCATGCACTTCCAAAATTCTCCCGGACAGACTAGTGTGTAGGGAAGTAGCACACCAAATAGTGAAAGGCAGTATCGGAATAGAGCTAAAGGTGGCTCAAAAGAAGTCCTGGCCAATCTTTCCTGTGCACGTCGGGAAATTTTCATTACAAAACTTGGGCCATTCCAAGGTGGAAGTAGAAGCACTCGAAGAAGTCAAATTGTTAAATATTAAGTACAAAAGGCATGCCCTTATCAACTAGTGAACAAACACTTGATACACTGCAATATGAAAGCATTTGAACATGAGGTGTCCCCTTGGGATGACATGTTCAAAGAGACTAAGACTTATAAAGAGGTGTTAGAACAAATACAAACACTGTCGTCCGACCTGCAAGCTAGCTTTCATACCTTTCAGAAGCATAGACGGAGTGGTTTGCCCCAAGTACTATAAGGAGAAGAAATCACCCTCCCCCAGGAGCAAGAAAATGTTCCCCCAGGCTGTGAACAAAAAGCACAGAAGAAGGGAAATCCTGAAAAAGTCCCACAGGATACGGAAATGCCCCCACAAAACAAAGAGACCTTACAGACAAAAAAATCAGAAACTGAAGCAGAGAAAAGGTCTAGGATACCTCCCAAGTCCAATAAGCTTCATCCCCCTTCATCACCTAGTGTTGATGTCAATACGCCTAAGGAAAAAGGAGGGAAAGGATCTACAGAGCTAGGAAGTCCCATAGCTTCCGTAACCCCCTTACAATCCGCTTTTGGATTCCCATAGATAGGATATCTATTTGTTGATGACCTCACCTCTATCCCCATAGATGATATTCCTCCTTCTGATTATTTTTTCAGTAGAAAAAGGAAGGCCGTTCTAAAACAAGAGATGCATATTAAGGACGGGAGTATGGTAAAAAAACATAAAGTCTTGATAGATGGACAGAATTTGGAGGAGGAGGATTTCGCTACAGAGATAGCAGGTTCCATGGGAGCCATGGCAACATCAAACTTTTTTACCGTGGGAAACATGAGAACGAGAATAAAGAAGAGTAATAACATGATAGCTCAATTACAAGATCAGTTAAATAATGTTGAGGAGAACATCAAATAAGAGGTGAGTAAAATCTTGGAGCAGACCAGGGCTGCCAAAAGGCTAGAAATTCAATTACTCAAATCAATCCTGGACGAAATGAACCAGAAGATATAAGCAATTCAGGTACAGGTTGCTCAGCAAAAGGAGCATGCAAAACAGTTACAGGCTAGGTTAAATTTGATGGAAGGTCAGGTCATAGATCTGAAAGCTTTCCAGGCCCAGTCACTAGAAGTGCATTCAAAAATAGAAGTTGAACAACATTAATTGATTTCCAAGATAGAGATTATTCAGAGTTACTTTCAAGAAGCAGATAATGCCTTTGATAATATTATCCTGAAGGAAAAAGAAGCCAAAGCAACAAGGGTTACTCTCCAAAAGGAATTCATATATTCGGCAAGTGAAGAGACATCCAAAACTACAAAAATATCAGTCACAGAGAAAATCAGAGGCGACATCATGCTCAAGCTATGGGAAACCAACATAACTGAAAACAAAAGAATAGTCAAGGAAATCAGAGATGACTGCAAAGAAGTTTTTGATCTCTTAGACAAAAGGTCATTAAACATTGGAAAAGGCAATTGTACAAGACTTCTGGGACAAATTAATATTGTAAGACATCAATTAAATTTTAGAGAAAATTTGAGTGAAATTCAAATAGAAATTTCACAGCTAAGAGAAATGGATGTCACCCTAATAGACAGGTTGTTAGTTGAGCCCAAATTAAAACTGCAGTCGATAAATTTTGCAGATAAAGGAGTTGAAGACCATCTTTCCAAGATATAGAGAAAGGTTTATCTGTTCGAAGCAAAAGACCTTCTAGAACCCCCCAGAAATTTTACACAGTTCCTAGAGAGATGCATTGAATATATTGGATCAAAAGAAGGAGAGTCATCAACAAAGTAAAAGTATCATTTGGAAGATCTTTACTTCCAAGAAAATAGAAAAATGGAGAAGATCATGCAAACGGTTTCTGATCTATTTTTTAACAAATAGTTAGTCACTAGGAATTAGGAAATCACCAACCGTCTTAAGATTGGTAGTTTTGTATAAATATGACTTTTCAATACTAAGACGAGGATTTTTCTGGATGGGATTGTAAAGAGAAAATTTCATTTTGCCAGAATTAATAAAATATAGATTGAATATTCCAGATCTTGTCAAGCACGAGTTATGTGTTTCTCTGTCATTCCATCTTTTATTTCATACCTTCGATGAATGCTTTCATGATGCAACTTCTATTGTGGTGATTGAACAGTCAGATTATCTAACCGTTTGCAGTTTTTCCTCTGTATCAGTTATCAGCAGATATAAGACCTATGAATGTTTTAGAACTCTGAAATTGTATACTTCTTCAGAATTATCATCTCTCTTTCTTATATTAGCATAAAATGAGATTCCTCTTTAATTGATGCCTCACATTTGTTATACAACTATATGTTTCTTTTTCTTTCTTCATTCCATGCACCATATCCTTTAAATTTGACTCAGATACTAGAAACGACCTTATTTCTGTTATACTATTGATTCATAGTTTGGAAGTTTTAATTTTATTAATTCAACCCATAAATTTGTGACCCTTAAAAATAATTTTGACTTACAAAAAGGAAACCCTTATCTTCCATGACTGTTCCAGTTACCAGACAACCTAATATAGAACCTGGTCTATTAGATCAGATAGGCATTGTGTTAAACCTATTCAATACCATCTTATAAACAACAAATACACAGGTAGAACTTGAATGTTCATGGGCCTTGATTGAAAGGGATATTAGCATCCAAGAACAATGGGAAGCTAGATAGAGACAGTTAAGGAACCAACTTTGATCTCGCTTTCCATTAAACTGATCTTTTTACCCATTAACTATCTCTACCTTTTCATATGCCTTGACGGTATACTTTAGAGCCTTAAAGTATAAACTCAGGAACAACAGAGATGACCTCCTCCATTCAAAAAGTTGAGAATAACTCCAAATGATTATCCAGTGGGAAAGGCGATTTTTTGAGTTAGACATGCATGTGGCTGACCACAAAGTGAGCATGTGAAATCCCAAAGTATTGGGTGCATTGTCATGTGAATAGAAACGAAGATGATGTCTTAGCCTCATCTGAGCAACAGAGTTGACGAGAATACTCTAGATGGTTTTCCTGTGTGAGGCAGTGAGAAAGAATATCTTTAGAGTGGACCTGCCTATGGACGAGCACAAGTGAACATGTGAAGATCTAGCTCTTCTGTGTAATGCAGTGAACCGAAGATATGTCATCCTATGGATGTGCCCCTAGTGGATGAGCACTAGTGGGTGTATCAGATCCTTTGCTATATACTGTTCAAGAGTCGGAACTACCTGTAACCCTAATTGTTATGTAAAGGGTACAG